>WHYT01015944.1:115440-132196 GCA_009806455.1 Tetrax tetrax | reverse complement strand
AGCCCACAAATGCTAATAGAAACATCATTCCCTTACAACCTTACAAGTCCTTCCAAAAACGTATAATGAGAGCGTATTTTGTGTTTGATAGATAAAACTCCCCTCCTAAGCATTTAAATAGAAATAAAAACTCATCTTATTTCCTTGTAGGACTGAAGGGAAAAGGACCACCAACATTTTTTGCCTTCTGGTTATCTGGAACCAGTGCAATCTTTTGGGGGGGTTGGTTTTTTTTTTTTGTTAAAAACTGTTGGAGCTTTAGCACCAGCTTATACAGACTAACATAACAATGTCATAAACAGAAGATTAAAAACTCCAAGAGAATACAAGTATTATTTTTTTAATAAATTTTAAAAATTAAATTTCCTAGCTTCCTACAAAACCTAGGAAATCCACAGTGCAGGAAAACCCTTCATAGTCATATCCAGTGTGTTTGAAAAAATATGTTATGATTTGTCCAGTTTCTATCAAAACTTAGCAAACATCTGTTGATAATAGCAGTTATTTGACCAAATAATTAGTAATTTGCTCAAAGAAGCATTAAAGCTAGCTAAATAAGAATATTTTTACAAACTGAGGTTCTAAAGAATTAATCAAGGGAGGCCACCATACTCAAATATCCTGCAAGACAGAGGTTCAAACCATTCTGTCAACAGACAGTCAAAGTCTAACTGAAGATCTTAAAATTTCAAATCAAATTTTAATTTTAATTTTAAGTGGATCGGAAATTTAATGGCATCATGACTTCAGGAATATCACTGGAGTACCAAAGATTTAGAACAGCAGGAAATAGCAATCTAATTTTTTTTTTTTATTATTTCTAACAGTTTAAATGTTCTTGGCATTGCTAATTCACAAGTTTTATTTTGAAAAACAGGTCAAAAATCTTATTATGTCTTGTGTTGTCTTGTGTTTTCCATCAAATCAGTAGGGTTTCTGTTTTAAAATGTTACTTGCTGGAAAACACAAGTCTTCCATAGTGCTTTGTGGTGTAACTATCCATAAAAAAAAAAAAAAAAGAAAGAAAGAAAGAAAACAAGGAACCTGTATTTTCCTGTTTTGTTAGTGCCTATCCAAAGGTACATAACATATCATAAACAGTAAATCTTTTCTCCCCTCTGGCCTACGTTAGAAAAAATTACAACTCAATCTGCCTTTGATAAGCAGGATAAAAGTGAATTGACACATAGCACAGGTTGGTTTCATTGCTCTAATGAAACTTGTTGCATAACATGAAAAGTTACATGTAGCTTTTACAACTGACTGTTATGAGCAAACCTGTTGTTAACAGGCCCTTACTTCCCATGACAAGCCAATACTGCTGACTTGAACCAATTGCTCCCTGTAATTGCACACGGCTGCTGAACATCTGGTTATTCATGCACCTTTCTGCTGCGTCAATCACGCAATGAAATTGGTGTCATCCCAGCATCATCACCTGCTGAGGAAGCAGTGTTCTGCCCTCTGGTATGTGGAAATATGGATGTGACAATCGAAAAGCTCCCCTGGCCTCGGTAAGAGAGCACCTCACCAGTGTTTCTGGTGATACCAGACAGAAGGAAAACCATGAGTGCATTTGGATTTGAGAAGCATGTTTTCAAAGAAAAAAATGACATTCTGGAAAGACTTTCTGGCAAGTGTCTTTTTCCTCTGTGAAATAAAGTGATTTTTGACACTGCTGATTCAAAGGACTGCTTATTGTCATGCTATGAATCGAAGATATCCTTCCCCCAATAAGGACACATGATCTCTTTTCCTGATACCTAGTTTCTAAATGCCTGCTGCTTACAAACACAGAAGGGAAAGAGAATGTCAACTAATTTTAATAATGATAGTCCATTTTTTATTTATATTATAGAAAAGGCCAAGCCCATCCTGGGGGGCATCAAGAGGAGCGTGGTCGAGGGACGTGATTCTCCCCCTCTACTCTGCCCTGGTGAGACCCCACCTGGAGTACTGTGTCCAGTTCTGGAGCCCCCAACATAAGAAAGACATGGACCAGCTGGAGAGGATCCAGAGGAGGGCCACAAAGATGATCAGAGGGCTGGAGCACCTCTCCTATGAGGACAGGCTGAGAGAGTTGGGGCTGTTCAGCCTGGAGAAGAGGAGGCTCTGGGAAGACCTGGTAGCCGTCTTCCAGTACCTCAAGGGGGCCTACAGGAAAGACAGGGAGAAACTCTTCAGTAGGGCCTGTTGTGATAGGACTAGGGGTAAAGGTTTCGAAATAGAGGGAGGGAGATTTAGATTAGCTATTAGGAAAAAATTTTTTACACTGAGGGTTGTGGAACACTGGCTCAGGTTGCCCAGAGAGGTGGTGGATGCCCCATCCCTGGAAATGTTCAAGGCCAGGTTGGATGAGGTTCTGAGCAACCTGATCTAATCAGGGATGTCCCTGCTCCTTGCAGGGGGGGTCAGACTAGATGACCTTTGAAGGTCACTTCCAACCCTAACCATTCTATGATTCTAAAAGTTTTGTGGTTTGGCAACAGTAAGCCATTGTCACTGAAATCCACAAAACTGACTTTGATTTCTAAGACCTTACTCTTTTCCAAGTGTAGTGGTATAAACCTGGAATAAGTTCATTCAAATGGAGTATTGTTGAGACAAAAGCACTAGCATCTCAGCAAAAGTTTGCTCCAGGTTAGACCCTAAAATTATAGCCAGAAAAATGTTGTCATTGCCTCCCTAGTTCATTTTTTTAAGCAATCCAAAAAGTTTAGAGGTAGAACTACTATTTAATTTCATTTCTATATGGGTTGAGCAATGCTGAGAAAAGCAAATGTGTTTTTAAGGTTGGATCAATTCTTTTCAGTTTAAAACCAGTTTAATCTATAGAATCCATTTTGAGATACATTTCTGCAGAAGTTTCCTTTTCTACTAAGTTTTTGTTTTCATATCCTACATTTTAAAGAAGAGTAAGTGGATCAAAAGTGTTACAAAACCAAGCCTAAATTGAATAATTTTTTTTCAGGTCAAACAAATTATCTGGGATGACTTGGAGTGTTTTGTTCCTTTCTTAACTGAGAAAAACAAAAACATTTTGAGACATCCTGTTGTCATGGTTATTTCCAATTCAATCAGAAGGAGAACACTGTTCCCACTAATTTGCCAGGCTGATTCACAGAATTCAGAGATGCATCCAAACTTTGCTGGTTCTTTCTCCCCAGAATATTCAAGGCTCATCTAGATTGGGAAGAACTGCACAAAAGAAGAGAAAAGCAGTGAAAGAATCTTCAGAGGGAGAGTATAAACTGCATCTTGGTAGATTTGTGATTGTTGGATACTGTTGAAAGGGGTCATTTTGCAATAAGGCAAACGGGTTATGCAGAGCTCCATGATGGACACCGCCACGGAATTTGTCTTTAGTGTTTGTTCACTTTGGAATAAATTTGTTTGCAGGCTGGGTTAGGATGACTTTCAGCATCAGATCTGTCCTTAAAACTCAGAACTAAACAAAAAACAGGGTTTGTAAGCAAGGTGTCTCTTTATCTGGGGCTGGTTTTAGCATGCACGTGTAAACAGCAGCGTCTCAAGAGAAACCGATTTTGAGAGACCTGGTGCATGTGATGTTTCCAAATAAACTAGGATGCCATGACTTTCTCGGAAGCACTGGCAGGAGATATAATTAAAGCATTATTTGTTACTTGTGCAGAAAGTTTTCCACTCCATTAGAGAAACAGTGCTGCTATTGTCCTTCTTGCAGAGGGTGCATGCTCAAAGGACAGCAGAGTGTAACCTAATCAAAGAGAACAGAAATGACATCTTTAGAGGTGTATTTGGGAACTGACATGGTAGGATGCTGGTGCCGTGTAGCCAAATACACACCCAAGCCTGTTCAGCCTTCCTCTCGCTCAGGGCAGGGGGTGGAAAGGAAAAAAGCTTGCGTGGAAGCTGGGGAAGAACAGCTGGATGCTGGCAGTGTCCCTGAGGAGGGTTTTTCTCACTTGCCTGTCAGGCAGTGTAGCAACTGCCAGCCACAAACTGCAGCCACCCAAAATGCTGCTGGCCAGGCCCTCCTGGGGGAGCCATGTTTGCACCCCATTGCCATGGGACCTCTCCCCTGCGTGACCACGGGAGAGAATGTGGCTGCACACATTCCTGTGGGCGTGCAAGTGCTCGTGATCTTCGCACCAGTGGAAACCCACCACCGATGGCACACAGTCGGTGGCTCTCTCCACCCAGGGCATGGAGTTTGTGCTGGAAAATCACCCACTCCCAAATTAACCAACCGAGTTAAGTTAGCTTTATCACGTTAAGTCAATTTATTATGCCAGCAAGTGAACAGCATGCTTTTGGCTGAAGCAAAACATGTGAAACCTGGGGGTAATAGGAACACATTTATCGCTGGCCTTCACCCCCTCAGGAGCCAGCGGCATGAAGCAGACCCACAGGCGAGTTTGGCTGCGAGATGCTGGTGCGGGAGCACTGGCACCTCCAGGTTCCCACTCCCTTCTCTACTTGGGCCAACCCTCTGAGTCACCACTGCCTCCGTGTCTCGTGAGGTCACTCACCTGCAGGCAAAACCTGAGTATGCTGCTGTCTTTCTTACAAACTGGGGTTTCTCATTCTTTTTATAAGTGTATGTAACACACACAGAGGTGGTACTAGTAGTCATGTCAAAGATATTCGCTTAGTCAGACTGAAGAACAGCAAAAATATCTTTGGAAAAACTCCTCCAGAGAAACACCAGCAAAGTATATTTAAAACAATTTAATGAGGGCCTGATACCACTTCTATGTTAATTGTGGTGGTTATGCATATAGCTTTTATCTATCAGCCACATTTTATTTTGTGAACGCTGAAAACATAGAGGTTGCATTTTTAATTTTTAACCCAAACTTGTGATTTTCAGTGACTGTTTGAGAGAAGAAATACTCTCTTTTTTTTGGCCATTCCCCCTACATATCACCAGAGCTACTAATAACTCTTTAATTATAACTGTAGCGTAATATATTTTCTTATTTTGGAGTACACACTGATTATAAGCTTGAGTTTGACATTTTCATGTTTTTCCTGTTAGGAAATCAGTAATGGAAAAATCAATATAAAGGGGGAAAAACTCATACCATATATAGCTCTCAACACACTGATTTGTCCAGTGTATCGACTTGGGTGTAGATATAAAAATACATTTAACTAGCATTCAGCACCAAGCTTTTATATTACAAACTTTGAATATTAGTGCCTGTTTATCAAACAGGCAAGACAGATGGGACAGTAATCAATTTTAACTAGCATATGTAACTCTACCTAATTTATTTTGGTGTATAATATGACAGTATTGTTGCCTCAGAAAAACTGATATTTCACTGATTAAGTTGTTTTCTTCAAATGGAATTACAAACAGCAACTGAGGAGCTGATAATCTAAATTATCAAAATCAACTATATTTTTAATTCTTAGGATTCTGTGTGGCATTTGTCACTGAATTATCCCAGCACCATGATATGGAGTTGTTATTAAAGCACTAGAGTTTGGACCTGGAAACTCAACCACCAAGGGACTTAATTGTCTCTCCTCCTTTGAGACAAGGTATGTGGTTTTGTGTTTCGGGTTTCTCTCTGGGTTGCTCTAATGAGTGGTAACAGATAAAAATGCAAAAGGTAATATTTGGTTTTAGGAACGATCCCTGGGTGTGAGTGTTATAAAAAGGTGTATTGTCCTCCATAAAAGGTCCCTGGCCAACGTCTCTCTGCTTTGAGACCTTTGCAACTACCAACAATTACATCCTCAGTGCAATTATATCCTCAGTGACAAGAGCTGTTTATAAGTTTATGATTAAATACAGTGCATTTCCCTGTCCATTTTGACATTTTGGACTGCGGTCAACTTGAAAGAAGGAGCACTATCTGTTGAATTGCAATGGGTATATGTAACCTGTTTCTTTTCAATAAACCTACAGTATATGGACAATGCTTCCCCTCAGGGGAATGTTCTCATCAGCTTGATTCATGGAAAGATTCATCTCCCTACCTCAAGGAAAGAATTTGTACCTAATTCTTGAGAACAGACTATTACATCACATGCGAAGACATGGTTCGATGTGGGGCAAAGTTGTGAGAACTTCCAAAGGCAGTGAAGTTCGCCATGCAGTCAGACACTCTTCAGATGAATTTCCTTTGCATCTATAAGAAATACTTCACAATTAGCATATTATGAACATTCTAATCCTGTGAGATGACTTAATACTGTTGGCCTTTTCCACCTCTGATTTTGCTTGAAGAGCAAGTTACAGCAGATATTCTTGCATTACTTAACTAATTGTCATCACTTGCTTCATTCATTCCATGATATAGCATGTGGTATCCCGTGAAAGGCTTGTAAAATTGTGTTTGCACATCATTATTATGGGATACTGATGTCAAACTGCGAAAATTCCATGAGGTAAATGCTTAATAAATTATTGACCTCTGAGAAATGCATTATACAAAGAGGTTATGTATACTTGGAAGTATATTACATATGAAAAAGTGCTACATGAGCTTATTTGGCCTGAATACTGTTAAAAACAGAGCAAACAGACCTGAGAGTAAGTATTCTGAAGTACAAGATACAAACTGGTGCAATTATTTTTGTGAAAAATATTCACTGTGACTGGAGCCTTTTGATGTGGCTGAATATTGTTCTCACCTGACACTGCCCGCCCTTGTCCGATCTTAAGTGTGGATCAGAGAATCTTGTGGAAAAGTTGGCTAGAGTACCAAGAACATTTCAACATAATATCATTTAATATAAACTGTATTTTTGTTGGCTTCTAAGTGCCTGATTATCTTTCTGAAAAAAAAAGAAATAAAGCTTAAACTGAAATTTGCAGAAACTGTATTTTCCTCTTCAACTTTCCACCCTTGTAACTTCCGTAGATTAGGAAAACTTAAACTTTTAGGAAAGCAAAAGGGAAAATACTTGTGTGATTAAGGTATTGACTTAAGACTTAGAATTTCTTTTGAGCAATCCCTTCCATTTTGCCTTATACCAAACTCTTTCTTAGTCTGAAGAATGAAAATAAAGCCCTGCTCTGCCAACAATCACTGTGTAGTTTCTGGGAAGTCATTTAGACACGTGTCCGTGGAAGTGAACAAGTGGATCCAAGCTAACTCAGTTTATGCTTGGAGAAGGGTGGATGTTACCTGGAAGTTGTAAAGCTGTGCTAACACTGTATTCTGCTTGCCCTAAGAAGCCTTGTACTTACAGGGTAGGTTTATTAGCTTGAAAATAAAGTAATAACAACAGGGCATCAGTCCAATATGGCTCAGAGGAGCTTTGGTCTGTGCACACACGTCCATGTTAGTAAGACCTTTATTTTTCTGAATTGGTGCTCACGGGGAGCACTATGTTTCAGAACTATAATTGACCCATTTAGTGCCACAAATCCAAATGTGAATTTCTTAAAGTCCTTGTTCACCTGAGGTCTCATCCTGGAGTTGATTAATATCCACAAATGTTCTACTGGCTCCTAAAGGTCTGCTTGGTGTGCCCAAGACTGCCTCAGACTTGAAAACACTGAGTCAGGAGTTTCCCTTTCCATCTAACCTGCAGAGCTGGACCAATGGGTATTCCTATTCCTATTCAAACAGCCTCTGCTCAAGGCATTCTCTGGAGCAAAGGAAGATGGTCCTTTTCATCCGGAACCTCGACGGTTCATGTACTGGTTAGATATACAGACTGTCTCTGTACATCAGTCTATATTGATGATTAAAGATGCAGTATTCATCTCAAAATAAGATTTCCTATCCTTGTTTTATCTCACGGCTTGTCTTTTCCAGGATTTATTGCAATGAGGATGGACATGAGCAGTGGAGGGGATTAGTGTCTCGTGGCTGCAGTGACGGTAGTTGGACAGTCAGCTGGGAGGGTGAAGCACTGGGATCCAGTACCACCAGGAACGTGATGGCATTGAACCTGAGTCTTTCTTATCATAAGTAAAAGCCAATAACATGTCACAATATGTTTAAAAAAAAAAAATTAAAAAAAAAAAAGAGAAGAAGAAAAATGAGACTGAGCTCTTGACCTGAAGAGGAAAAAAAAAAAAAATATGTGCTTATCTCAAGAAAATCCTTAGATTCTGTACAGAAAAGAAAAGCTTCCTCTGTAAACCTAAAGTAATGGGGATGTAAGGGTGGCTGATAAGGATTCAGGAAGCATCCTTGTCTTCACTGTTTCTTCTCAGCCACCTTAAGACATTTCTAACACCGATGATCACATTCTAAGGATCCACACTGCAGAGGGATCCTGGCCTTTGTCTTTAAAGGTAACATACTAGATGGAGAAATATGTTCTGCACTAATATTTCAAAATTACCTCTGGGGGTTCTACTTCCCCATCAAATGGTAATGATAGCATTCTCTTATTCCATAAACAAAGATGCTTATTCCATTTTCTCCATTATTACTGACTTCCTGAATGTAAAGAAGGAAAGGAAACATATGCTTCAGGAAAAGCCATTCTGGTTGCAGATTCTTCTGACAATTGGAGATATCCTCAAGAATCTATCAAGTAATGTGGACGATAACTTTAATAAGGAACAGCTTTTTTTTCCTTCCCTCTGCTGGCCACTTAAACATTTGATAGTTTAATACGGTAATAGAATCTGGAAAATATACAAAAGCTATTCAAAGAATATATGCTTGTTATGTCCCTTGTTGTATCATTATTTTCACATCACTATGGTTACTGCATTAAAAGTGTAGATTTTTTTTCTCCTTTTGTAACTTAGCAGAATAGTGGATAAATATTTACTACATAACATAGAAACTAGATCTCCGAAGGTCTTTAAAACAAATATATAATGATTGAGTATACTCTGCTCTACTGATTCACATGTCCAAAGAAACATTCACTGCATGAATTTCAGTCATTTCTATGTTAATTTTGTGATAGAGCTAAAAGGAAAAGTTCTGTTCTGCAGAGGCTGTAAATTTATTTTTCTCATTTTCCTTTGATCACATCTAGGGTCTTTCTGCTACTACATTGTAAATCTAAGTCCAGAAACTCCTAGGATAGTCAAATGCATGCAAGCTGATTCAATTTTTGGTGAAATGAAGAGAAAACCCAAGCTGAAATGTATTCACTAATATAAAACTAAATAAATAATAGATTGACATGGTAAAACTGAAATTCTTTCTGTGTGTTTCCTTGGTCTCCTGTTCTTCAGCTAATATCAATATTTCTCTGTGACAGCAGCTTGGTCAAAATCTCAAACCTACAACTGGATCAGTTCCACAAATGTGTTCGTTACTTTTGTTTAGTACTTAAAGTAATCCCTGTGTGCAGACCTTGGAGCACTCCGCACCCACTTGGTTCTTTAGCAGGCTCAGATATGACTTTACCTTCTAGAAAGAGGCACTGGTTTCTCTTTTTCTGCCCTGTGTTCCACCCCTGACTTTGTAACACATCAGCTTCTAAACTCTGTTGAAAGTCTGATGATGCACCTCTGGGGCTCAAATGTGAGCAGAGCCCACTGCAGAATCCAATCTGAAAAACTTTCTTATTGTTGGCAGGAAAAAACAGCTGTTTAAGTCTTGGGAAGCTGCCTCCTTTGGCGGTGCACTGCTCCAGTTAGTGGCCGCGTTAAGATCAGCTTCCAGCTGTCTGTTCCTCTCTGACCAGCAAACTGGAGGTTGGCCGTTTAGTTCTGTTAGCAGGCAGAAACACCAAGTATCAGGTACCATTAAAAGATAATTCTTAGTCTATGAGTGTTTTCTCCTTAAGAAAGTAGCAAACAAAATAACACTTCTGGCAAACTTCCTCTCTTTTACTGTCCTTCCTCAGATTCATGCTTGTTCTGATAGAGATCTTCTGACTCAGGGAATCATATACATAACAACAGTCTGTTCTGAATAGTGGGGACAAACTGCAGCTCCTGTTGATTTCAGTAGAAGTTTTGCTAAGACTGAAATTCAACTGGACTAAATCATGCCTTGTTTCACCTCTGCAGTTGACTTCAGGAGCATCTTTTTCCAAATAATAATCTAAACAAAACTAGGCTTGGCTTTGGTAGGTGCATCCCCTAAAGAACATACTGAGTTGCAAATATTTCTGGAAGAAGCCATAGGAATGGAACAAAGCCTACTACAAGGGAGGAGTGTGTAAAACGTGCAGGAATCTTCGTATGTTGTCATTTAGTATTAAGTCATAGCTATTGCAGGATACTGTTTGTAGTTTTCGACCTTATTCCTAAAAGTACTAATAAATCATTTAAAATGTACAAACTCAACAGCAAACTGTACTCAGGAATACTGTAAGAAAGGACTTACGACTTTATTGACATTAAAGCTACAAACAGAGAGCTTGTAAAACAATTCACCAACCGAAGATGAGGGAAGACCTACCTGAAAAAAAAAACACCAATATAATTAGACACTTTTTATTACACTGTGCTTGCGTAATTGCTCTCCTTGAGCAAGGTTTTGAACAGGAAGGAAGATGGCCTTTGGCTGCAGAAGTGCAGGTAATAGTACTGACAGCCACTAGATTTGAATATTTTATGTTTCATCACAAACAACATAGTAATGACTGATATGCAACAAATGAGAACAGCTGGACAACACCTCACATGCTGTTCTCTCCATTTGGGAAATGTTACTGGAATGCAGTTCTTTTTGCATTTTTACAAAACTTTAAATTAAGGTGTGTCTTGTGTGTAATCTTCTTAGAAATTTTCTCTTGTACAAGATGACTTTTTCTGCATACTCAGTTATTAATTTTTAAAATACAACAATGTCTCATATTAACCCTCACTTAGCTGGAGGGAGTTACTACCTTTACTCCAGAAGAGGGCAATCTTATGTCAATGTGTTTTCCAGATGGGGCAATCACGAATACTCAAAAGCTGTATCTCTATGCAGAATAGAAGATTAAGGACATATTTATTTAGCTAATTTTCTTAAACGGCTGTGTATTTCCTTTGCTATTTTGAATTAGTATTGTTGGGTTAGAATTTTAAGGTGAGCCTTTCCACATCGAACAAGAGATCTTCACCAACTGAAGTCTGAGGATGAAATAGAAACATCTACATCCATTATTTTTCAGAAACATTTCTAGCTCTCATGTCTCTGAAGAAGGAATTTGAAACCAAAGAAGTGCAATATCAAGGCATTCTCCCTTTTAAAAGTATTCTTCAGACAATGAAGGGCATGACTCTGGGCTTTCGGTCAGCTGGGGTCGTAATGCTAAATTAACAAGCTTTTGCACTTGAAATATTCTGTAAAATGGTAAATGGAAGAGCTTACTTTCCTTGTATCAGAGTACTCATGCACACTCTCTGGGGACCACTTCTAGAACAAAGGATGGCCTGATGGGCCCAATGTACAACCTTTTTGTCCAGGGGGACTTTTTATAGCTGCAGTTAACTAGTTTTATCTCTCAGCAATACACACAAGCTCTGGCATGAGAGGCGTCACCTATCAAAACTTGGCTAGCCTTTATTCATAAGCAGCTAACATAACAGTTTTGGTGATGCACTGAGTGATCGTTTTTGTTGTGCTTTTCCACAAAGGCCTTTGCACTGCATCCATGGATATTCTGAAGGGACCAAGTGCTGCCACAACTTCTCCAAAAATCCCTGACAATGCACTACAAGTAACGGCAGTGCTGAGGTGCACTCCTGGAAGTTATGCAAGCCCATAGTGAGTGCCAGTATCAGAGTGAATATATGAACTCATACATTATCACGTAGCATGGCTACTGTTTTTACAAGTGGGCTAAAAAAGGAATGTGGATAGCTCAAGCCTGCGAGACAGGGAATCTACTCTGTACGCTTACTCTAATGCTGAGGGTCTTCAGTGCTTTTGGCATTAGTAAGTTATGCCAGCTGTTCGTCCAGATGAATGCAGTTACTAAATCACTATAGATATAAAACTAGCCATCTGCTGTAAATTCTTGATTTTCAGGATCTGATTGGGATCTGATCGGCAGAATATGAGGGAATAAAGCCCTGGAGGGATGAGGGGCCCAAGAAAGCTGGTTAATGTTCAACATCACCTCCTTCAAGCTCAGTAGCAATGCATCCCAACAGAGAGGAAGTCAGGCAAAAACCTGCATGGATGAACAAGGAGATACTGGACCAACTGAAAAACAAAAAGGAAGCAAGGGTAGAAGCAAGGACAGGTAGCCTGGGAGGATTACAGAGAAACTGTCTGAGCAGCCAGGGATCAGGTTAGGAAGGCTAATGCCCTGACAGAATTAAATCTGGCCAGGGACATCAAGGGCAACAAGAAAAGCTTCTATAGGTATGTCAGGGACAAAAGGAAGACTAGGGAAAATGTGGGCCCTCTCCAGAAGGAAATAGGAGACATCATTACCCAGGACATAGAAAAGGTACTCAACAAGTGGACGGAAGGGATGCCATCCAGAGGGACCTTGACAGGCTGGAGAGGTGGGACTGTGCAAACCTCATGAAGTTCAGCAAGGCCAAGTGGAAGGTCCTGCACATGACTCAGGTAACCCGAAACACAAATACAGGCTGGGTGGAGACCAGGTTGAGAGCCACCTTCAAGAGAAGGACTTGGGGTTCTGATGGATGGGAAGCTCAACAAGAGCTGCCAATGTGTGCTTGCAGCCCAGAAATCCAGCCAGATCCTGGGCTGCATCAAGAGGAGTGTGGCCAGCAGGTCAAGGGAGGTGATTCTCCCCCCCCTACTCTGCTCTTGTGAGACCCCACCTGAAGTACTGTGTCCAGCTCTGAAACCCTCAACATAAAAAGGGTGTTGGAGCAAGTACAGAGGAGGGCCACAAAGATTATTAGAGAGCTGGAGCACCTCTCCTATGAGGACAGGCTGAGAAAGTTGGGGCTGGTCAGCCTGGGGAAGAGAAGGCTCCATGGAAACCTTATAGTGGCCTTCCAGTACCTGAAAGGGGCCTGCAGGAAAGACGAGGAGAAACTTTTGAGCAGGGCTTGTTGCGATAGGACAAGGGGTAATGGTTTTAAACTAGAAGAAGGCAGATTCAGATTAGACATAAGGAATAATTTTTTTACAATGAGGGTGGTAAAAAACTGGAACAGGTTGCCCAGAGAGGTGGTGGATGCCTCACCCCTGGAAACATTCAAGGCCAGGTTGGATGAGGCTCTGAGCAACCTGATCTGGTTGGAGATGTCCCTGCTCCTTGCAGGGGTGTTGGACTGGATGATCTTTAAAGGTCCCTTCCAACCTAAGCTGTTCTATGATTTAATGATTCTACTATTCTGTTATTCTATTCTATTATTTTCCTTATATTTTCTCTGTGTGTGACAATTTCCATGTTGTTCTAGAAACACAGATATTGAGGTACATGTCCTTTATTCTCTCCTGTTATAAGACTGCAGGTAAACTATATATAAAAAATATCAAGGAAACACAATGATTCAGTGATTTTTCATGCAGTAATTTTAATACTAAGATAATTAAATATTCCTTGAAGTTGGAAGCTTAGTAAAAGCATTGATATGAACTAGATGTAATTTCCATTACCTCTTCGTCTTACTAGTCCTCTTAGTATGTCTTCTAGGTACGATGTCGGCAATATTTTTTCATAACTAGATCAAGCTTAATGTGCTGTAATTAGAGTGCTAACCATTTAAAGGCTGGAAGGAATGTCCTATGAGGAACAGCTGAGGACTTTGGGCTTGTTTAATTTGGAGAAAATGAGACTGAGGGGCAATCTTATTGCTCTCTACAGCTTCCTGAGGAGGGGAATTGAAGACGGAGCTGCTGATCTCTTCTCTGTGGAATCCAGTGATAGGATGTGGGGAAACAGTTCAAAGCTGCACGAGAGGAGGTTCAGACTGAACATCAGGAAGTATTTATTTACCAAGAGGGTGGTAAAACACTGGAACAGGCTTCCTAGAGAGGTGGTTGATATCCCAAGCCTGTCAGTGTTGAAGATTCATTTGGAAAATGCCCTTAATAACTTTAACTTGGTCAGCACTGAATTGGTCAGGCAATTGAACTAGACAATCTTTGTAGGTCCCTTCCAGCTGAAATAGTTTGTTTTTTTTCTATTCTATGCTTTGCTATGCTATGCTATTCTCTTCTATTCTATTCAGTTTTTCAGTTGTAGCGGTAATCCATGAGACAACATCAGCAGCAGGGACTATGCTGAAGCAGCCATATCTTCAAATATTTAACCACACACTTGTCTGTCTAGGACTATGAAAGGGAAATCCAAGGTTAAGCGTATGATAGAAAAGGGCGAGCAAGCCACTTCAGCACTGTCTTTCAGAAGTTACTGCTATTAAGTGCATGGCACTGACTTTTGCAGCTAAATGGCCTGGCATGAATGGGCTCAGATGTACTCTGGTTAGCTTTGCCCATAGACACCCTGGAACCAAAGGTCCTGAAAACTGCAGCACAGAAATATTTGTGTGGGTTGCGTACAATCCAGTTCAGGTCAAGAAGCAATAGTGCTGGTTTAAGTCCGACTAATAAGCCTTTACAAAGTATCTGTAACATTACACTCTACTGCTTGGTGGCAAGCACGGCTGAAATGATTTCACTAGCACAACAATGAGCAGTAGAGAAAGACTGTTAGATAATTCAGGCAAATAAGCAGCCCCAGTTCTTCAGAGGGTGCAATTAATTTCCCCTGGGCCAGAATTGCCCTAACAGTATGACCTGTTAGGAAAATAAACCTTTTTTCTCGTGTGCCAATCACAGAAGCCCCACAGAAAGATGTGAAGAATCTATGAATTAAATACCTCAATTAAAAATAGATAAAGCATCAATGACCAAAACATTTGTACCTTGAGCACAGCTCATGCAGAGCCTAGTATCAGAAATGTAATCTATAAAGTTTTGCTGTGGGACCTGCATGTAGAGCAGTGGCTTCCAAAATTTCTCTTTCACGGAGTGCTGACACTTGAATGAGGAAATTTCTGGTTTGCTCTTTTTCATTTTTGCTTCCAAAATAAATATATTTATAAATGACATGAATAATCTGGCAGGTTTTGAAGACAATCATATCACTCCTTTTTCTGGAATTAACTTCAGGTTTTAAAGCAAAAGACTAGACTGAAGGTCCAAAGCATGATTTTTTTCAAAAAGACTCATAATTTCTTACTGTCAGTATGAAAACCAGTGGGAACTGCTCGATGTTTATCGTACCACCTGAGAGGCTAAATTACCTGTCTTTCATCAGTGCGGGAAACTGGAGTACACGGTGCCTCTGATTTTAAAACTTAAGGATTACATTGCCTAAGCTTAGATCTCCAGTTTAAAATAACAAAGTAATAGAAATAATATGAGGTTCAAAATGGCAATAAATACTATCAAAGCAGATTTTGAGGGGCAGTAGGCTCACTGGCAAGTGAGAATGACTTTCATATTGAAGGCAAGTTGAGAAGTGCAGGTTGTTTCTCAGAAAACATATTATCCCCAATCTGCTTCTACCCAAGGCCAAGAAACTTCAGCAACTTTGGAGTTTGTTTGCCATTCCCAAAATCCAGGGTGGTCATTTACTCCATGGGAGAGGTGGGGAAAGTACATGCTTTGCCCTTTTAGAAATTATCTCTTAAGTGCAATGCTAGGAAGCCTTGTGACTCTTAGGTAATACCACTACACTTGCTTATCTTCGAGCTTGTTTCATCTCAGTTTCTGCCAAACTCCTCCTATTTGCTTTCCAGTGACAGCTGTGAGCAGATATTCTTCTGGATCATTCTCTCAGCCATGCTATGCAGCCATGCTATGCAGCCAAATTTCTCAGCACTGAGTGTGCAGGGCTGCTGTGATGAATCACAAAACAAAAACTTGATAAACTGAAATCCCAACAGTTATGTTTTCCAGGCCAGAAAGTAAAACATTTAAATTCTGACAGGTCTATCTGAAGGATCATAAGTAAAGATAGGAAAGCAAAGACCACCTCAAGCTCAGCTCAAAAAGGAGGATTTAGTGCTTTCTTCCCATTTGACTGGAATAATGAGGTCTGGGTCCAAGTCGCCTGTTCTAGAACATGGAATACCTTTTGTTTGGGAATAGGTGGCTTCACAGGAACTGCTTTATGAGGGATGTTCAGGATCCATCCTGCTCTGTAGAAAACATAGCTACAGGTTTTCTAAGCCTGATTTTTATTTTTTTTCCATTTTTGTCGGGAACCCAGGAATGGCTGCACCCAGCTTTTTGGAGTTCAGGAGACTCTTAAGAGCAGTGTTTCATTTCTTTAGAAGATTAAATGGTAGCAAGACAAAGAAGCTTCATACTTGTATGCAAAATGTTTTTAAAAAGACAGCCACCTCTTTGTTTTATAGATGCATACACTGCAATAAAGGCTCTTTCATCCGTGTTGGAACATAGCTTGCTAGTCATCTTTGTATAGGTTGTTTGGCCCTATTAATATTTCTGTAAATGATCACTGTCCTCATTTTCACCATGTGTTCATGAGAAGGCCATTTTCTGCAATATCATGAAAAGTCTATTATTTCATGCAAGAAAGGCAAAGATCAACATGATGTAACAGAATGACTGTCCCTTATTCTTTATTATTCTGGTATCCAAGTCAACGTATTTCCTCTTTTTATAGACTATTTTAAAGGACAGACGTTGGGGTTTGGTGGTTTTTTAAATACTGGACCACCTTATTCACTTAATGTGACTCCTTATTCACTTAACATGAATTAGGAGTGCCAAGTTCAGGTGTAAGAAAATACATTACAACATAGTAAACTAGCTAACTTGCTTCTATGGCCTTTAGAAAGAGGGTTTTGAAATCTCAGTTAAAAAAAAAAAACTGTGGAATTTTTTTTTAGTGGCTGTGTAATAGGTTTTTTCTTAAAAAAAAAAAAAAAAAA
>WHYT01015944.1:81439-112894 GCA_009806455.1 Tetrax tetrax | reverse complement strand
AGGTTTTTTCTTAAAAAAAAAAAAAAAAGGACAAAAAGACAAAGCCCAAAGTTGTTAGCATCAGTGAATTGTGGGAAAAGTGTGTGCAAGTGTGGTACACGGATATAATGTAATGTGTAGCTAGTTTAAGGCTAGATCTGCACCACACAGGCATCAACAACAGCGTCATAAAATCTTCTCTGCACTTCAGTTGCTTTTGGATCAGGTTATGTGTGGTGTGGCCTTGGTTCAAAATAGTAGTAATAATCTCCATAATTAATATTGAGCCCTGAAGGGGAAGTAAAAAAGCTGCCATCCGTTACCAAAAGTAAAAGAATTATAGTCACAATTGTGACTATATTAAAGCATTTGTGGTAGGAAACCTACAATTTTAGTGAATTTTTTTTTCTAGAGCAAAAGATAAGTTAATGGGGTAAATGTCAAGTTATATATTAAAAATAAACACCTGGCAAAGCACTGCCACATCTGGTGCACACCATAGTATTTAAATTACGTTTGGCTTGTCACTCTGTGTTTCACAGCTGTTACGGCACAGAGAAGGATAATTAAAAGCAGCAGGTTACCATGGTATTTAATTGACTGCTGCTGAACAATTTCTGTGTTTGTGATCTGAGTGAAAACCATCGGGCAAGTTCTGGCTTTGGAAGGGGAAGATAATGTTTATGAGTGACAATGAGTTTATTAAAGACATTTACCTTATGATCTGGGGCAAAAAACAAAGACTTGGGAGGACTGAAAAGCTATAGGAATCATAATGTAGTTACATTAGGAAGGTGCTTAAAGCACAATAAACTCCTTCTTGCTTAAAGAGAAATCCAAAATGCATACATTAACATGCCACAATATCAGCTATATCAGCTAAGGCTCTGAATCATCAAATAAAGAGAGCATCACATGGAAAAGCAAGTTGGGTACTGACAAAAAAAAAACCCTTCAAGACTGAAAGAAATTGGTTGTGGTAGTTTCACTGTTTTTCTGGTGCTCTGAGCTTAGGCCTCAACTGAGGTACAAATGAGTTCATTTCAGGATCACAGATGACACATAGCAGAGATTCCTCTTTGGTTCCAAGCTCAGGGGGAGCTCAGCAGCCTCCTGTGATGTGCTTGTAAACCTTGGATTTGAAAAGACAAAAACTCAAAGTGGCATGACGGCTGAATCTTTCCCTGTCCCTTGGCAACTCTTTATAACCACATTCCTAGAGAGAAAAGCAACCTTCTCAACTTTAATAAAAAGCTATTGTGAGCTTGGGCAATGTTCATGTGAATGCTGGGAGCTACATGGAAATTCACTAGTGCCTAGTATGGTCCAAATAGATAATGGTAAATCGTGTTTTGTTAATGTCCGTAAATCCCAGGTGAACATTCTTTTGAGTTTATTGAGGTTCCATTCAACATATCATTATTTGCATATCACCTAAAAAAAAACATGTTTTGTCTCAAGCTCACCTTTCTTCTGTCCTGAAATTGTTCTGATGCGAAGTGGCCTAGGGTAATAGGAAATAGCGGTATTCCACCCACCAAATATTTAGATATTATGTATGAAGCTGGCTATTTTGTGAGATATTTAGAAACAAGTATGATTTTGTAGTGTGGCTTGAATTCTGTGTTTGTCTTGATTTCTGAAGATGCAAGATGCCATCATGTCATGTGTTCTTGCTTTTCTATATAATCTGGCAACTAAGACACTTTTTTTTAAACTTATAATAAGAACCATGGCTCTCACATATTCACCTGTCTCCAGAGGCTAAAGTTTAAATAACAAAAACAAACAGGTAAGAAGGGACTTTGAGTTTCAACTCTGTGATCTGAAAGATCCAGAGCAGGAGAAAACCATGAAGATATAAAAAGTGTCTTTATTTAACTGAAACATTCATATAACAATAGTGAGCGAAGTCAATTCATTGGAATTATTTAGCAGGCACTATATGAAGTATCAGCACTCTCCATTATGAGTAGCAGAGATTTCTTCCTCCCCATGGGTAACATGGCTTGCCCTGACAGGTGAGCAAACTAGATGGAGCAGACACAGGAGGAAGCTTTAGCCCTGACCCTGCCCATTCCTGCCTGCCAGGAAAACTCAGCTGAGCAGCTGCAGAGAAGGAAATTGCCACCAGAGATAATTTCTTTTTTCATGGCAGTGCAATTACATGCTGCTTCTCACTCTAGGTCATGTCAGAGCCAACAATGATCTGCCTGTGCATTTTCTTCTGTATCCTTCTTTTAAGGTGCTCCAGGCTCCTTACGATATCATCTAAGCTTCACAGTTGATGTTGACAGAAAAAGTAAGCAGTCAAGGATGCGTGATAATATTTTGCTTTTACGCTGCATGCTGCAAGCATATGCTTGGTTTTAGTGAAGGGAGAGAGAGTGGGTGTATCATAAGTTGGCAATCAGTTGGCTTATTTTCAAAATAATCATAAACAATTTTTGGTTGAGATTACACTAGACTGGTTTTGTGTTTCTTCTCTACACAAATCTCTTAAGAGACTAATTGTAGACTAGCAGTGCAAAGCAATTACAAAACTGCTAAGCTTTAACTTAATGTGATCCTTAAACATGTGTTTACCTATTAATTTTCTCCTGAAAAAATTTATGGATTGTTTGGCATAAAGATTTTTCAGGAATGGTATCTGTCTCCCCACTCACAGCAATACCAGAAATCTGTATTACATGAAATATCAGTTCTCTGATACTTATCACCTCATTCTGTTCTTCTACAGAGCCAGTACTGGACACAAAATGCTGCGTTGCTCTGTAAGCACAGCCTAAATATCTGGGAACTGACAACCAGGAGAAGATTAGAACTTTACTCTAGTTAGTGCGTAGAAATCCTTAATATGCAGCAAATGTACCTTCATAAGTACTTTGGTAGAAGCAAATCTAAACTGTTATCTGACTGTGATTAACAAAAACTGGAGGAGTTCCTTAAGAAAAAGTCCTCAATATTAGTATTTCCAAAACCAAAGATGTTTTCTCTGCTTAGAGCTTTCCCCCTTTTGCACAGATTCCTGTTATCAAATACACATATTCTGCTTGGGAAAGAACAGAAATGTAATGCCATTTAGTACTTTGTGCCTGCTGGGAATAAACCATAATTTGATTTAGAAGAGGGTTCTGGAAGAAGCTAAAATCTTATGTTTGTTTGCCAAGTTGCAAAAGATGATATTTGAGATACTTAAAACCAGTCCCTCATCACAATGCTGAACATTACTCTCATGCCTGACTTTGTGAATTAAAAAATGTTGCATGAAAACAGTTTGATGTATTTTACACTGATAAACCTTTCTTTCCAAATCTTCCAGCGCTAGTACTATTCCCTCATTACTAATCAGAGATACAAAGGCACAAATGACTTTTCAGAGGTCACTCAGCAGGAGCATTTCTACTTAGTTCTTTCCACTGCCTTTATTTGAGAAGCAGTGATATTTTCACTTGTATTTTCCAAATTTTAATTCAATCTCTAAATCTCCTTTGAAGTCAGTAGGCTGAGTTACCAATTAAAATTAATTGCTCTACCTTGGCCTGCATTATTTTATGAGGATTATGGCAAAGCAGGCCATTAAAATGCTTCAAAAGTAAAGGCCAAATCAAGACAAACTCTACTGCTCATACATAAGAGTGCAGTGTGCTTTGTTGAGAAAGTATTCCCACGGCTTGTGTGAATTGCACGCAGCTTTCCCTCTGCAGATGTGCAGAGTTAATAGCTCTTTGGAGTAAACTGGCCTGTGATAAGGAGGGACGGGGATCTTGGGCTCTTGCGGGAAGGAAAGACAAGCACCTGTGAAATCACTGAAAACTGGATTGAACACTGCAGGCCATCAGCATGAACCAGCGACAGAGTTAATCTCCGCCAGCTCTCTGTCTGCCCCAGCTCTGTGGGTTTTGCCAGCTTTCATTCCATTACATTTGTTTGGCTTTAACTTCAGAGATTGCTATTTTGATCAAATATCCTTTCTTTCTTCCAAACTGCGCTCTTAAATCTATGCCTGCAGCTCCTGACATTTTTTTCTTTCCATTTGCATGTATTGTGAAGTAGTATATTCAGTCAGGGGAAAGAAAGTGAAGCTTATACATATTTTCTCCATTATGTATTTGTAGAACAGGTATTCTACCTTTTTTCTAGTAATGCAAACTAGTGTTCACACCCAGTAGTTTACAATGTTCGTATTCAGCAGAAAATATGGTGATTTATTATCTGTGTTTTGAATGCAGTGGAATTACATCACAGCAAGATTTTAAATTCTTTGGGTCTGACTGTTCCTAAAATAAGAATTCTGCAAATTGACTCTATAAAAATAATTGCTAGTAATATAAGGACTTGTGCAATCATGAAAGGATTTCAAGGAACATGCAAAAAGACAAAAAGTTTTATTTGAGCTTCATGCTGGTTTTGTGATGACTTTAAGGCCAAAATCTCATAAGGTTGCATATATCATTGCACATATTCTGAGTGCCTCATCACACTTCCTTCTGAGCACTTCTTCACAAAGGGGTGAAAGAGAAAGGGGAGGACTTTATGATCTTCCCTAGTTTAGTGAGATCTGTGAAAACTGTCCTTCTTCTCACAGAGACAATGGCCGCTACAAGAGCTTCAATGCAGTCTGTCGTTAACCCCACATCTTGGAGGTTCACCTTGCCTTTCAGATATCAGTTCTATATGTAAATATTGTATTTAATTTCCACTGAAGTCCAGGCATGTTAAAAGATAGATATGCACCCAAGAACTTCCTCCTCAACTGGGGCTGTGGTGAATATTAGAGATGTTCCCCTCTTTGGCTCTGATACACATGCTTCCTACTGTTTACTGAAAGTTTACAAGCATTATGATTTACAGTTATGTGAAAATAACTCATCATCATGTGAGGTCAGCTGCTGTTCAAAGTGCCTCTTGAAAAACATTGTGACAGTTGTGTTGTGCTCAAAACTGGAAGAGAGGAGGCTGGACTAGCTTTGCACCGCGGAAGAGAGTCAGCTGGACTGACCACTGTTGGAAATTTGGACTTACCAGAATGCTTCATTCTGAAACATAGAAAATTGGTTCCATTTAACTAAAGCTTCCATGACTAATATTAAGCAAAACGAAATAAAGCATAATAAAAGTTATCAGTCATAAAACCTTATTTTATTCTTCTCCAAATCCACAGCATTTATTGCCTCCATAAAGTGAGATACTCAAGCAACTCATTTTTATTACTGTAAGCAGAGAAAGCAACACTAAGTTCTCCCACCACATGGCTGACCTACTTCAGAAATGTCTGCCACACACCAGGAGAAGAGAGTTTCCCAAGAACTTAAGTGGTAGGAATTCTGAGACAAAAAGCTCTCTTAAGATGCTGCGATCGTAAGTCTTTTGACCGAAAGGGTACATCAGCCGCTTTTGAAAACTTCCTCCTGTGGTAATACCCATGACATTCCTTCTGAGTACTGTTGGAAAGCTCTGCGTACAATCCATGGCCAGAATATTAAAATAGACATTGTTTTGGGTGTCAGGGCAGATAGCCTTATCTCTGTACAAAGCTGCGTGAGATAAACTGAGGAGAGTGAAGGAGACAGACATCTTCACTTTCTAGTAATTAAAAAGTCTTTTTCTTCTAAGAAACATAGGCGAATCTCAGTAATCTCTTCCTTTTGTCACCAAGGATATGCATGCTCTCTCCTTCTGTATGTAACCCTTTTCCCAGGGCTTAATCAGGAACAATAAAGGCTCAGTTCAAATTCAAAGGGGGTCACTTACAAAGTGAATGCCTCCAGTATGCACTTTCCCTTTCTTGGGAAAGATAGAACTAACATTTCAGATGTTCAAGAAGGTAATTTTCTCCACCTGGGGAGAAAAAGAAAAAAAACAAACCTGAGAAATAATCATGTTTTTTTTTTAAGGGAAAGTAGCCAAGCAACATGTTGGAGTAATACCTAGTACTTAATGGCTGAAACATCAGTAGATATTTTACAGTCCCCTTCTCTTTTTTTTTTCCCTGAGGAGATACCTGCGTGGCAAGATAGATTTTTCTTTCTTCCTGGAGTAGGACATATTGGCAGATAAAGATAATAAAGCTCTGGGGTAATGTCACCAGACCTGCAAGGCAACAAAGGGCATATGAAGGCAGAGCTGCTCAGGTGGTGTGAGCCATCCTCCCTCTCCGAGCTCCTCAGATTACTTCTCTTCCTGCTGCTCTGCTACCTAGTACAGCTTTCCCAGCTTTGCCAAGGGTCAGCTCCTAGCTCACATCACATGTAATATTTAGGAATATACAGTCTTTTTAGACATGTGGATCCTTCTAAAACAGACTTCCATTTCTTAGCCCGCAGATGACTCTGAATTTTAAAACAATCTTTTCCTTCCACTAACAGGAGACTTGTAAGCAGAGATTTTTTTTCCCCTCTCAGCTGTACCTTTTTCAGCACAGGGCTGGAAGCTGAGATATGATGGGAACAGGCCCACTTAAGTCTAGTTATATGAGCCAGAATTTTGTGTTCCATTACCACTGCAAACCATAACTGTTTTTCCACTTTGTGGAATGCTTCTTCCTTTTATTTTTAGAAAAAATGCCTCACAAACACAATAAAACAACATATGTAAAATGTTCAGGCCTGTCTGTTAGCCCTTTCTATTTATTTCCTCTTCTTTCCACTGGATACTTACAGTGTGCTTTGCATCTCTCTGCAAACTTTTGGAAATTTGTTTTCTCTGTTTGCCTTTTATTTTGAGGAGGTGCTTTCTCTTTTAGATGCTGGGCACTAGATTTTCACATGAAAAGAAGCTATTTTTTTATACCGTATATAAAACTGATGAAGCCTTAGATAGAAGAAATTCCTCATCCTCCTTCTCCCCTTCTGCCCTTGAAATCCAGATCTTGAGATGATGAGAAAAACAGTTTGGTGAAGAGAAAGAGAGCAAAGGGCCACAAGCAGACATGGCTGAATGTAATCTGGTTGTATACCCACTTTAAAGAGTGCTCAAGTTATTAGCAAGTATACCTCCGACTAATTATGCCAGGGTGGGCTGTTGCTTTTATGCCATATCAAGCCATTTCTCTTTGGAATTAAAAATATATTGTAAAAGACATTTGGTAAGGTAAACAAGCTGGAGGAGCTACAGCAATTTATTAGGAGCTGGTAGTAATTGATGACACATAGTTTACGTGAGGCTTTACTGTCTAGTAGAGTTATGATAGTGCCTGAGGATTTGATACGAGAAGGCCACAAGGAGGTGTTAAAAGAGGCACTGGGAGGCTCCAGATTTTCCACAGCAAGAATTCAGGAGTTCAAATAATTAATATTGCATTTTGACATAGGAATAACTTCTCTAGACGCATTGCATTGGCTCTTTTCCCTTTCTCCTCTGAAAAGCACTCTTTTGTTTACTATTTGATTCAAAATTGCAAGGGTTTCTCAGGTTTCTATTGGTGGTTTAATCTAGCTTTTGTTAGTGAGGATATTCCTGAATACGGCCCTTACTGCTGGCAACTGAGCACAAGTAGTCAAGTAAGACTGAGTGGACTACAAGTAAGAGTGGCTGACGGTGAGACAATAAGAAGGTGGAGACTTGTGCTTCCAAATCCTCTAGGTGTGTAAGGACACACACTCACCTAACCCTTTATGATTAATAGAAACAGAGAGCAGCAACATATACAACTATTGCTGTACCCTTCAAGGAAGCCAGCCATCAGGCTGCCAAACAGATTGTTCTTTGCCAAGTATTAGAAATCAAAGAGGTTTCATTTCTGTCTATCAGCATGGAGTACAAGCAAGAGACAGGCACTTGCCTGGTGCAGCCCTGGCTGTAAATATTTTTATAAAAGTGCACTGTGTAATAAGGCACCAAACAATATCACAGGCAGGTTCTGGTTGCTCTGCCAAGGCCAAAAAATTCACTCAACCCCCCAGGGCAGGCATGGGAAAGGAGGTAATGTGAATTGCCACCTCTGGGTGACAGAGTTGTCTGCTCCACCTTCACAGGCTTTGACACCATGGAGGTGAGCTGCTCTAAGGAGACTGTAGGCTGCAAAGCCACCAGGAGACAGAGGCTCCCAAGGGCAGCAGACCCCAGGGGCTGCTGTGAGCTGTTCTGGAGGCTGCAGAGGTCTTGCTTGTAAGTAGTCCAAGGAGCCTGGCTGCGATTCTCTCAGATTTGTGCCTTGGGAAATGCAGTTACTGCTCGATCTGGGGAAGGGATTGCTTTAGCACTGCTCTGGCAAGTCCACCTCCCCAGTCCTGAGACTGTGGTCACTGTGCTTCTCCATGTGCCAATAATGAATAGACAGGATCCATGTGAGGAAGGCAGAGAAACAGAATATAAAGGTAATTCGATTCACTGTGGGACCTCAGTCTGAAAGAGAAACTTTACCCTTCATACTTGTTAAAAGTTATGGGACTTAACCTCCCCACTTTTCCCAGTCTTCCTTTTCTTCCTTCCAAATTGACCTGGCTTGAGGATTGGAGGACTGGGGCAAGAAACTGGAAGGGAGTTATGAATATATGTGGGAAGGAGGAAGACCTACTTGCCTTATAAATGGATCTGAGTAAGTTGGTGGTGAGTTTTTTAAATTTGGTCATAGCAACCCCTGGTGGTTTATAACAGCCTTTACAGCTGTTTAGTGTGTAGCAGCTTGCTATAAAAGTGCTTGTGTTAGTATCAGCTCCCAGCTGGAAATTGTAGTTTAATGAAAGCCAGCTTTACAAGATTAGAAAATGATCCCAATCTCTTCTCTTATGCCCAACTTCACTATAAAGAACAAACATCTTCCTTGAAGAATCATTAGTATTTCCTTTTTATGCTGGGGATATGCTCCAAATAATGTCTTATTCGGGATACAGTAAAAACAAGGGGCTGCAATTGCAAGTGAGGGCACATCTGGACCGTACTTTGAAGACTGTGCCAACCAACCAGTGAAGGCAGGTGCAAAAAGTATTGTTATCCCAATTTTATAGATAAGAAACCAAGGCACAGAAAGATTGGTTCCCAATATGAGCTGTGTATGCAAGGAACAGATGAGTGAGGTGATGATCTGTACTTCATCACCTATGGAAAAAAACAAAATGTATGCAATAGATTCAGTCTGGTTTGGTTTTATCAAATCTTACACCTCAGAAACAATGTGGAAAACCTGATTACAAGAAGTAGTGTATGGACAGAAACATCCCAACTATTTCCTGCTGCATTCTGCCTTTTTGAATATTACATACACATGCTTCAGGCATCTGCTATAATCCGGAAGGCTGGTACAAGAAAAGCAAGAGACAGGACCATACCGCAACAGTTGTCTGCCGTGGGAGGAACGCGGTGCGTGAGCTCGCCCTAGTGGGATCGCAAACCCCTGCACCGAAAGAACTGAGGCTGGGCCCGCTGCATTTGCGCCACAGCTTTCCCCGAGTAAGTACCTCTACTGATCATGTATTCACAGGGGTCCTTTTCTGACATTTAATTAGATGCAACGAGGACTAGTGATTCAATTCTGGAACTTAATTGTGAAAGAAGTACAGTTCTGCTTTTGTATGACCTTAGGAACACATTAGGTTTCCTGGAAAATGTCCCTTTCTCCCACCTGCAAGAAAGATGAAATTAATTATACTGTAGCAGCAACTTCCAGTGACTGTATTATTTCAGTTTCTCAGTGTACTTAATTTAAATTTTGGTGTACATGAATGCCTTGTAAACTAGAGATCCCCTCTTTGCCCCAACACCCAACCACACAGCAAATGATAGTGCTAATAATAAATGAATCACACTTCTCAGCACTCTGAACCTAGGTTTGAAAAAGCCAGTGGCTGGAACTAAGCATGATTTTATATGAAGGGTCAGTCACATAAAACCTAAATGTATAGATACATCACCAAATCCCCTGGCAGTCATTAAAAAACTTGCTCATTTTCAGTGGGAACTGTGATTTATTGATGGTTGTGCAGAGCTCACAGTCATCTTCTCTTCCTAAAACAATATACACTTTCGGGGTGTACTGCCTTACAGGGAACAAAACCTGAGAGCAGACAAACTAAGGCAGACACATTAAAGTTAGAAATAAGGTATATGTATCAAACACTGCAAATGATGAATCACTGTGTGAACTAATCATGAAAGGGGCATATTCTCCATCTCCTAGAGTTGTCCGGGCAAGTCAGGATACGGTTCCAGAGGTAGGCTTAATCCCACAGCATGTGCTGTTGGAGTCAGTGTAATTGTGACTGCATGGAATTCCCTGAGCTTTATTATGTAGGACTGGCTGGATGAGTTAATGGTCTCTCTGGCTTTAAAACTATGAATATATGAATTACAAAGCCTTAAAGAATTGAATGACATTTCTTAAGAGTTATTTATGGCACAGATGTGCTGAAACAGTGCAACAGTTGCTTTCCCAAAATGAAAAAGAAATTACATTTAGTAACTGTTTCCAAACACAACTTTTTGTTCATGTTCTTCACAATTGGATTAAACTTTCTTTTTAAGATCAAGCTTGGACTCTTCCAGGTCATATTTTCAAAACTATGAAGACACATGACTTCTACAAAGTAGTGTAATCAAATGCCTTCATCAATAGCTTAAGGTAACAAACAAGACCTACGATCATCTGTTCCTTAAATAATCATCCTTTATTCAGTTGAATGGCATTTAACATAAACCTTCAATTAAAATAATTCCTCTGTTATTGCATTAAGCTAGTTGAAGAAAAGTTTGAATGAGATTAAATGAGTGTCTGCAGTTTTGAATTTTTTTTAAGGTATTTAAAACAAGCATGGACAAAAAAAAAAAAAAAAAAAAAAAAAAAAAAAAAACAAAAAAAAACACAAAAAAAAACCCCCACCAATTGCAAATATTTCTGTGTTTATTTGTTTCCAAATAAATCTTTTTATAATGTCAAAGTCTAAAGCAACTTAGTGAAAACTGAGACCAAATCAAGGACTTTATCTTGTAGTCTGTAGAAATTGTCCCATTGACTTCAAAGAATTTTGGAGAAAAGATTCTCAGAGTGCTGATTTTAAACTAAATGATTGTCTTCTGTAACATCACTGTGGATTACAGAACCTCTAGAAAGTTTGTCTGAAAGTGAATAAACATTTCCCACGCATATCCCACATCTGAAAAACTACAAGTGACTTGTCGTTCAGCTCAGCACCTTATCAGACAGTCTAGGCAGGGTGCTACGTATAGATGATTTAGAAATAAAGGTTTAACCTCTTATCGCATGGCAATAGTCACTTCCTGGCCCTAACACATATTCGAAGAACCCCTTTCAGGGTTTTTATTATTTTTTTAAATTGTCTTACTTAAATATTCCACCTGCGTAGTTCAGCATGGATTATTAATACGGAGGAGCCATACACTGAAACTTCACAGGAACTGTATGAGGCGTGGTGTGCCACTCTTGGACCAGGACTGAAACACATCAAAATACCAACATTGAGCCAAAATGCTGAATCCACAGCATGTCTAGGAAAAACAGTTTGGCAAATGCCTTTTCTTTTTTGCTGACAAAAAAAAAAAAGAAAAGACATGCAGCACTCACTACCTTTCTTTTAATGATTCGATGGATGTTAGCGTCCCTGTTCTCAAATATAAACTCCTCGTACACCACCTACACCCTCTGACACAGACTAGCCAGTAACTACAGTGTAACAACAAAGACAGAGCAATTTGAACAGGTGTCTCTGCATGTAAACTTGGGGGTTTTTGCTAGCTAAAATCCTCACTTAGTCCTCAACTGCTTCTCTAATCTCAAGATTCTTCCTTCCTTTACGTGTAAGAATGGTGGTTAATGCCTGAAAGAGGACAGCACTCCTTTCCAGAGGTCTGAAAGCTAACAGGAGGAAAAGAAACAATAGAACATGTTTAACTGGCTTACAGTTTTGCTGTATCTGCTGTATATGATGACACAGACAGTGAATAGGAGTTTGTGGCAGGGCATAACAAGTGTAGATACTGAAAATTCAAGAGAACATTTGTATATAATTACAGAGATGGAATATTCTCTTTTGGGGAAGAATCAACTCACCATCTTATTTTGAGGGGAAGCATTTTTTTCCTTCTTTAATGGAGGGAAATTTTCCTTCTTTACTTCACATGCATACCATATCATCCCTCTCCCAAAAGGCACAGAACTTGTTAGATGTTTTATCTGCTGTTATAATACATTCTCGCCCTTTGTACCATCATCTTCTCTGCAGCACAACTACATCGCAGTTCTGAAGTGGAAGATGGGACCTGAGCTACGTCCATTGCCAAGTATCGCTTCTTCCATGATCAGTGCAAGAGTTCATTGGATTACCTGCTGGAGATATGGGCCCCCTTAGGAGTAACAGCACTTGTGTGCCAACCCAGCACTCACTGAACACAACAGGAGCCATCCACCAACTTTTGTGGGCATAGAAGAGGGACACAAAGATAGAGAAAGTCTTTAGAGTTACACAGTCACACAGGAGACATAAATCTTTTTGGATTTACTGTATATTCTATGATGCTATATTCCTTTTGAGTGCATTCCTATCAGGCAAGAAGACATAACTGATAGAAGTACCTTACACCACCAGGTATTATAATCAGCTCACACGATAACTGTGTTTAGAGGTTTGTACCTCTGCTCTAGGGTGATTTCTTTGCAACCCCCCCACTGACTTAAAGATCCAGGTATAATTGAAAACGTAGTCCCCTTCATGCTCTTATGTTGTTTTGACTGAAGTATACCCATGCATAGGGATTGAATGTGTATTGTGGTCTCAGAATGCTTACATTTAAAAAAAATAAAACAAGAAAATAATCCAGAGCCTGGATTTATGGGATCACAGAAGAAGGAATTGCCTGCACATTTAAAGAAGAAGTAGCATATGTAAAAGCAATTTTTCAGTTGGAGGAGTTTGGCAGGAGGTAGGAAATAATTTCTGATGCACCACATAATGGAAAAGAAGAGCTCAGATCCTGAACCAGAAACATCCAGTCCTGAGAAAGCTAGTGAGACAGCCATTCCTGCCTGTGTGTGTGCGTACACAGTCCATGTGTGCACACTTGCACGTACGTATGCAGGCTTTATTATGTAAGACAGAAAAGATACATGGCTTTTTATCACTTTTTGAGTATGTGCTGTCTTTCATAGGAGGTAAGTCTGACAGGGTAAAAGATGCCTGAAATGTTATCATAAGAAAAATGCCTGAGAAAAGCAAAACTAGCTATCACGATACATGGAGAAAAGTGTTACTAAATAATTCTATACCAAGAGAAAGAAAAAGAGGATATTAAAAATAGAGAGGAAACACATTTTTTGTATGAGTCTGCTTTCCTTCCCTTCAGCCCTCACTTCTCTTTCTTCAAAATCTTAGTTTTAATTTTTCACCCTATGTGTAGTCCCTGAATCAATTGAAATGGAATGATAAATTTTATCTTCCCTTTTCCTCCTCATTCATTAAAAAACACTACCTTTCACCCTTTTTATGTTCTACTTTGATACTTTTCCAATTAATCATATGTAAAATTCTAGAAAATGTCAAAATTTAATTCAGAGATAAAAATGTATAATTAGCAATTGTGTTGGAATATCTTTCCAGTATTTGGTCTCTTTTCTCCAACTGGAAGAATAAATAGCATAAAGTAGTAAACACCCTCAGGAAATTAGGGACAGCAATGCTGGGAAGTTCCAGCCCTGGTAAAATCAGTGGGACCACGATTAGCTTCTCCTCATTTCTTTTGCAGCAATCAGTTCTACCCCTCTCTTAATTATGTTCTTTTTAAAAAAAAAAATATATATGTAATCTTTATTATGTGCCTTTCAGTGAAAGGGGGAGTCACATCTGTTGCAAAGTGACCCCAGCATACTGTTTTGAGGGAACCACTAGCTGGATCTCTACATGGTTAAGGTTGACTCTGCTTCGGTTGTTTGCATTTGTTAACTTCAGAGAAAGGATGACACAGAGCACTCTGAGTGATTCTGAAAATGTATTCTGCATATACCCTCTTGTGCGATGAGACAGGAAGAGATGAGGGCCTGACTCTCCACAGCACTCATTTCTGTTTGTATCAGTCTGAACTGCAAGAAGGGACAGTCCTTTTTCTCCTATCTAACCTTGACATCCTCTAGACAGAGGTGACCATTTTAATGCACTGCAAGACTTGTTCATGCTGACAAAGCACTTAGGCTGATAGCACTTGAACACTTTGTTCTGGCTACACAATCAGTATTAAAAGGAAAGGAAAGACTTTAATGTTGTTTGAGTTACAGTGTGTAAGGACCCTGGGTGCACACCCATCCCATCCCCAAGGTCTGCCTGCCTCATCTCAAGGCCAGATCACTTGTGGCCTTGCTGCGCAACCTTGAAAAGAGTTGTTTGAGAAAGAGCCATGAGAAGCCTCCATCAGATATGTCTTCCCTCTCTCTGGAGCTTTTGGCCGGAGCTACGCTGCAGCCATACCCATGCCTAGCAATGTATGCTGTTGATCATCACAAACTGACTTGACTTCCTGGCTTGACTTTGGACCTACTTCATCTCTAGGAGCTCGCCTGGTGACTGCTAGACCCTCACTGACCCAAGCTGCTGTCATCAGACCTCCCCCGCTCTCCTGGCTTGGACATCACGATGGGAAGGACACTGTCCCTACAACCTGGTGCCACCCTCAGCTCCAGCTCCCCTTCCCTTGCAGAGCAGCCTGCTCCTGACACGCAGCCCTCCAGCTGTTTTCTGTAAATCTCCCACAGGGATAGGACTGGTTTATCGCTTTGCCTCCCCACAAGGCCATGCTTGCTGGAATCCCACACCTGGATCCACAGAGTCCATCCCCTTTTCTACCTTGCTCAAGTGAGTCCATCAAACACACAACACCAAGAGAACAGGATTGCAGGTTTCTGTATTATATAAACTTTACTCTTTTGTTAACACAACTGTTATGTTTCTTCCCGAATTAATTCCCACCTGCTGGGAGAGGATGAGAGAGACTGCCAGTCCTGTCCATGCTTGCTCTCTTCTCCTCCCCCAGAGCCTGGCAGATCTCACCCGTGCTCCCTCGGTGGTCCCACTCCTGACCTCCTTATAGGACAGCGGTGCCTTTAACCTCAGGCCTAGAATATAATTCACCGGCATGGAGTCAGTTTTAGGCTATTTTGCAATAAAACAACCATCCCTGAGATTCATAAGTGTCTCCTGCTGTGATATTTCAGGAGGTTTCCTCCATTTCAGCTGCACTGTAAGTAACACTGTGCCTTTCAACAGAATAACATTTTGCGAATAAATCAATAGCTGGACATTATTTGTGCAGAAAAAGTACTAGTTCCCTCTTTACCAGGGTTTCAGTGAGCTTCACTTGCAACACCCAGGGCTGAGACCACAACTGTTAAAACTATTGTTTAGAGTAGCTTTTCAAACAAGCCTGCACTGAAAGCAAGACAAGGGGGGGGGGAAATGCCATTTGCCTGCAGACATTAAGGGCTTGGTCGGCCTCCTGCAGCTGGAGGCCCAGCACGGCAGCTGCTCTTTGTGCTGTCAACGGCCATGCGTGACAGCAGCCTGCTAGCAGCCTGTCCCTGTAACGGTGAGACAGAGAATAAGCAGTGCAGGACTGTCTTCCAGACCAACCGGATGTAAAAATAATGATAATAAAAGTAATATTCAGAGGAGGCTTCCTGTTCTGCCCATCCTCTCTGGCCTAGTTATTTTTTTAGCTTCCTCTTAAAACACTGTGGTAATTGTGCAGGTCGGACAGCATGGGAATTTGCCTTAACAAATTATAGACCAGGAAGATAGCATGGGGATAGTTTCTTTTTAAGTCATATTTTCTCAATTAGCCCAATTTGAGGCATGGGGTGGAGGAAAGGGGAGCTGCCTGGACAGTACAAGTGGAGCAGCTTGAGAAGAGGCTGTCCCTCTCACCTGAAGTGCTGCAGTGTAGCTTAAACTTTCCTCTGTTGACTTCTGGTATTCACTTGTCCCTTTGGGAGAAAACATGTCAGCTTGGATGATATGCTTGTTAAACGGGTGATGTCCACCTGCCAGTGCTAGCTTCCTCCATTAAAAATATCCTAATTAAGACAAACTGCAGTAATGAGCTCTAATTCCTTCAGACCCCGTCCCAGCAGATGCTAAATACCTCCCGTGAATTAAGCTTCAATAGGAAAAGACAGCACCCAGTGCTGTAAGAAGCTGTGATCTTTGCTGGCTAAATGAATATGCCATTCAACATAAAAAAAAAAAATACCAAACCTGAAGTTGAATCAGTGCCTGGTACAAGAGCCTAAGGGGAAAAATAGTGAGGGTGACAGCATGTTCTGGTATAGTAAATCCCATGTGATAATGCCTAACCACCTCTCTAGTCCTCATCACCCCCTGATGGTAGGGGTGGTGAATGATTAAATTCTCCAATAGGCAGAGAAATGTGACTGACACTGATGAACCATTAGTGACTGTACAAGTCTGTGTGTGTGTGCACATGTGTGTGTGTGCGCGCACATGGTGTGTGCACACACATGGGGTCTGAGTGCAGTGGCTGGGGTCAGAGGGCAAGTGGGAGTCCCGTGTCCATGGTGCAGTGGCCACAGCAGGTGTGGGTGTGCGAGTGTGCAAGTGCCAGCGAGAATCGCTCTGGATGGAGCACTGGGTCATTGAAGTATTTGGGAGCCAGTGGGTGTGGACCATCTCTGACAGTGAGAGTATAAGGGTTTTGGCTATGGGGACAAGAGAGTCCCTGCCACCTCTGTGTGCACGTGTGTGCCTGTGTGCATGCATGGGTGTGTGTGCATGTCTGTCCCAGCAGCTGGTGTGGAGTTGCAGCCTCAGGGGCTGTATGTCCTGGTGCCAGCAACTGGGGAGACTGGGACTGAGGGGCAGCTGCTGGGCAGGCTGAGGGTCTGAGCCAACAGCCAGAGGGACCCACCTCTTTCACTTGTGGACCTCCTTTCAGCTCCGCCGGAAAAAGGAGCAGGATGAGGTCCCTGGTGCTGCCTGTGTTTGTGTGAGTGCTCTGGGTGTCTGTCTGTGATCCGTGTGTCCAGACACATATATAGGTATATATGTGGTGTGTACCTGTGTGCTCTGTGTGCTACTGCCTGCTGAGAACGGGTCTCCGGCCTTGCTGCTGTTTGGACCCAGGGACATGGAGCTAAACAGCCTCGCCTCTCCCAGGCTCTTGCATCTAGCAGGGTGTGTTTTTCTCTAACATTTTCAATGGTCTTACATTTTGTTGTTGTTAAAGATATGGTCAAAAGATGCTGAGCACCCTTGTCAGTTCCTTTCTGGAACAAGAACATTGCCTACACAGGCAGAAGAGAAACAACAACACACAAGGAGAAACATTATTTGCACATCATACTAGAATATGGATACAAATAGTTGGATATGATATAGCAATGATTTTCCTATCACTGCTGTAAGACCTGCTTGTCCCATGTAAAAATCTGTGTCTTCCTTAACTTTAGCACAAATTATTCCAGATATGTGAACTTCTGGATAATTTAAGGCTTCTAATTTTATTTTTTAAATGTTGTGAATATAGATCATTATTTATATACTTTTTTTTTTCTGGAAGACGGTTAGCATTGTTTGCCATCCTATTCACATAATCATTTTGGCAAAGGTAGATACTCAGAAAAAAAGGGATGGAAAATACTGGTTGGTGTGTTTCTAAAGCATACTAACACCAGCACCTCAGCTCTGTTTCTAAGTACTATTCAGTAGTCTAAAAGTTGTCTAAATTATTACTTCTTCCTGCAATGCACACAATCAAATTGGAAGCAGTTATTTTGACAAAGCATATGTTGTACTAAACTTCATTTTCACTCCAAGGTGGCTTTGGAAATGTTTTCAATAGATATTCTTGCTGGTTACTATACTTCTGAAGGGGAAGAGAATCCCAACTCAAACTGGACCTGCATTACACATTGTAAGCTCATTAAACCTCACATGAATCTCCAACTATTGTTAGAGCCATTGACCAGAAAACACATCTGTATTGTTTACAGAATAATTTGAAGTACCTATTAGTCTTTTACAGTTAAATTTAATACCACAATACTGATTTTCTTTCTTTCTTTATTGACTTTTTAAACTTAAATGTGCAAGAATACAGAGATGCAAGATCATTACAATAACAGCAGATCTGCTGATTAGCAACAATTTCAGCTACAAGCAAAGCCCTACAGACCAGCAGAAAAGTTAAAATATACTAGAATTTACTTGTGGAAGGTTTTGGTTTTCTTTATATGAAAGCAGTTTTTATCTTTGAATACTCAGGAGTAGCTATTTTCATTATCAGGATGTGGCTTTCTGAAGATCATTTTCTAAATTTCTACGGACTCCTACTTGTCTGCAGTGCATGGATGTCTTCTCTGTTACCACAGAGCTGTTCACTGTCTCCCACCAAATTAGCTAGCTGACATACAGGTTTCATTATTTAAACCTCAACTGGAAACTTACTCTTCTTTATAAGTTATTTTCCTGTGTTTTCCCCTGGAAAGTAAGAGACTCATCCCGACTGACTCCATTTGGTGTTCCTCCAAAATGGTTATTTCTTTCTAATGGGTCAATCAATATGCTGGTTTGCTTTGGCTCCTTCAAATTCATTTGCCTTTTGCACTTGCCAGAGAACTGATAAGATGCCAGTTTTCACAATTTCCTCAGCTGGTCATTTAGGCTGTCACTCAATAAAATGGTGAATCTAGCTTTTAGGCCATCATGGGGTGCCGCTGACTTCACAGAGACATAATACAAAGTGTTGCTCTGGTACAAACTCACTCTACTGCCTCAGATCCATTCAAAATGGTATCAAGCAGTAGAAGACTCCATATGAGATTAGGTGTTGTCTGCCATTCTTTTGCTGATGAAAGTGATGAGGATCAAAAGTATGTACACAGGCTATCTTTATATTTCAATTAAATAATATGTCTTTTCTGTATTATCTTAACCTGCCGTCAAAAAAATTTTCAAGCATAGAAACCAAAAGAAATGGAAATGTAAACTGAAACCTGGAATAACAGCCTGGAAGATACAGTCACAGGACTGGCGGTTTTGCAGTCCTGCAGCTGCTGAGAGGGGCAACTCCTCCTCGCACTTGCAGCAATACAGCCCTGACCCTGTTCTCACATCAGCACTAGGGACCCCATGGCTACACACCACTACATCAGGTTAAGGTAAACGTGGCCAAGGCCATTTAGAAAACAATTGTTTTCTCCAGACATAGGTTGTCTTTCCGTCATAGTTCATCCCCCCTCCAAGGCCTGCTGCTCCAGGTCCCAGCAGGCTGAGGTGTAAAATGGAGCACAGAACTAAAACAAAACACGCCGTCTGTGGGAACAGAGAGTGTAGTACAGCTGCCTGATATTAAAGAATTTGAGCTATGTCCTTGAGCACCACTTGCTCAATAACAAAAACCAGCAATGAAAACAAGATAAGTAAATACCAAAGGCAAAAATAGTAAAGACAACTAAAAGTCTATACCCAATCCAAATGAAGCTTAAGGCGTGTGAACAGGATATTGCGACCAATCCAATTAGATGTTTAGGTGCGTGCACTTCGCGTGTAACTTAGAAAAGTTATAAAAGACTTACGCTGACTGAGAATAAAGGTCTCCGGAACACCATCCACAGAGTCTGTGCCCTTACTGCAATAACTGTCTTAAACGGGGTCACTTCAGTGCAGCCTTGCCGAAGGTTATCCTGGCACAGGAGAGAGCTCAGTGGACTTCATCACATCATAGGTTGGGCAGCATCCATTTCCATTGCCAGAAAAAACAAACATTGGACCTTGTTCTTCTGTTGTGTTTCTACATTGTGATTCCCTCACTGGCAAAACCAAAAGAAAGAGGATCCTGCTCAGAATTCACGTAGTATATTAAAGGATTTATTTAAAGCTAGACTATTTCACAAATCTGGGTTACGGCAACACACAATCCCCTTGATCTGATCTGCCACGTCTGTACCACTATGGTTGCACAGCTCTGCAAAGGAAATGACTTATTTTAGCAGTTGGACTTTCTAAAGAATTTTCGAACAGATTTTCTGGTGGTTGGCTCAGAGCTTCTTTTAACAAAAAAAACCCCACATACGGCTGGGGAGCGAAGGCTGTCTCCTAGCTGGACAGGTATTGTTCAGAGTTCTCCTTGTTCCTAACTGAATGGGCATAGCATCATCTAGTTTCCACTGAAGCACGTCAGGCACGTAGAATTAATCCTCTGCAGTCTTTACTTCAAGCTCTGTATTCCGTAAGATGTATTCACACCAGCAAAATCATTCTGTGAGGTATTTTTGGGAAGTGAAGCAACTGAAGCAGATTCTCTTCAGTAGCTGTTGAAAATTTCCTTTGATGATTTACTCTTTCTGATAGAAGTACTGACAGACACATACAAAATTAACTGAAGACTTGTAATTTCTTGGATGAATCGCATTAATCTGAAATTCAGTTTGAAGCTATACAACAGGTATGGTTAGTCCTTTTTCTTTTGCTTCTATCCCAAAACACAAGTCCTCCAAACTCTAGCACTCTGATAAGAGTAGCACAGGTCTCACTGGAGTAAGACTTTACCACTTACAGCCACCAAAAACAAAAATTCAAAATCTCTCGCCTGGCTTTCAAATTTATGTGCCTATCCAAATTATCATAATGGTCTAAGCTCAGACCGGCTTCTCACTGGAGCAAGACTGGGGCCATGGAGCTTCTCCATTACTTCTCTTAAGTAATCCTTGCTCTCACACCATCACAGTCCTTGCTTTTCCTGCTGAGATAGTGAACTGGGCCACACATCTAGTCCTGAAGAAGCACTCAGATGAGATGGCTGAGCTGGTGTAATAGCTGATACTGGAAAGGAGAAGTCCCACATCCAGCAGCAGAGAGCCACGTCTTCCCCACCGTCCTGCTCCATGGTTTCTTTGTTCTCTTTGTGAGCCAGTTCATGTCACGAACCTGGCCAACACTCCAGTCCTTTTTTGGTGGAGATATCTTTCTGTGGGAGCCATGAACTGAGTCTTACCACCCACTATGCCTGAGTACAAGAGCCCACGGGTAAAGCGGGCAGCAGCAGCATCCAACATGCAGCAGAAAGAAGGTGTGGGTGCAGGGGAAGACGCACCACTCCTGCAACAGAAGCCATTTGGCAAAGAGTTTTGTTTTGCTTTAACAAACAGCTGAAAGTAATGTTAATTGCAGTTTCAGTCTCACTCATGCACTTAACAGGACAAAGTTTAGTCAGTCTTTCAAACTGACAGGTCTTTAGTTCAGCAGCATGCAAATACTGGTCTCCCATTTTCTTCTTTTAATGAGGATTTCCTTTTTCAGAGAGAGGAAAAAATATCCCTCCTCAGAGACTTTTTTCAAAAAGGTGTGTTTTTCATTTGAAAATCTTCATCTCTCCTTGAACTCCTTTGAGTTCTGTTTTTTACGCTACCAAAAGAATGCTTTAAATACAGATGTAAAGGGAGGGGGAGGTGATTTTGGATGGCAGAGGAGGCTTGAATTGCTAATTATGAAACATGTGCAATACATACATTTGAAGTTATAGCCAGTCAATATTTTGTGACAAAATTATTTTTTCTTTAAAAGGTAGGCTGAACTACATAATTACTGCTTGAAAGATCTCCAATTTATAAGAAAAAAAAAACATATACACAGAGGATGTATTGAATCTTACTCAATCTTGCTATGAATTCTTGATCTTTTTTTAATTTAATCATTTTTTTCAACCATATTCAAGCATCACAAGAATCTCATCCTATGAATTTTCTAATCTTTTTTCTAGAGTACAAAACCTAACTCAAAATACCTCTAATAAACCACTAAGTACTAACAGTCATTTCTCCAGAGCCTGAAGGACTTCTCAGACAAATATATTGTCACATACCAGTAGAGGATGGTTTTCAAGTAACTCTAAATTGGAAAATGATTGACAAATTTAAAACTTCTTTAAGTCCTCAGCTGATAGAAAGTGATAGTCCTGATTACTTTAAGTGACTTTTGAATTGGCTTCATCTACTGATGTGCAGAAAACTTCACTTTTTATTTCCACATGTTATTTTGGTAGTAAAAAGATAAGGTGGAAACTGAACAATCACTGTGTTCAATGGGTATTTCTTCATCTTTGTGTTCTTTCTAGATGCCTTGTGTCACAATTTGGCTGGACCTTTGTGGGCATCACTACTATATAATTGCTCTCCCAGTTATTAAATACAAAAGACTGTGTAATTTATTAGTTTGGAAATATCCAAGTATGGGGAATAGCATTTCTAAAGCAGTAAAAACTTCACTGATGCTAATTATCCTTGCTTATATTTACATAACGAATAATATGTTTGTACAAAGTATATGCTCTCCTGACAGGCTTCCAAGATCAGATACAAAGAAAGGATGAAAACTACATGGGTTTGGTTTTTTTTCAATTACAAGGAAGCTTTCCAGGCTCCGTTCAGACCAATATCTGGGTAACTGTCAGGCTACACAGGCAGGCTGCTCCTACACAGACACTCACGCACACAATATTTATTTAAAAGAAAAACAAAGCTAATTTATTTGAATCCTGGTATCAAGTAATGCTCCCACAAGCAAGCAAATATCTCGACCAAGGGTTGGCTGTGGTTAGGAGGTGAAAGGAGTATCTGTTGCAAGGCTCCCTGCAATGATGTCTTCAGCTGCCAGAAATGGGACTTCCTGAACTGCTGTTCTGCTTGGTCCTAGCCATCCAGATGGCCCACAGTCCTCCATGGCCACTCCAGCACATGCATGATCCATTGTTACTGATAGTCGTAAAGTATGTGCAAAGCACCTTGCTAATTTATCCATGTATGAAGGACCATCCTATGTAAATACTTCTGGGCCTGCAGGACCAGTTTCTAGTGACCATTTACAAGTGCCTTACCTGTGTTCAAGCTCAGTAAGAACTACCTAGGGAAGTCTCTGAAATGGCCAGGTTATCCACCTACAGTGTCAAACAAGCCTTTTTAAATTTTTCTTGGCACAGCAGGAGCTGCTCTGGGAGGTACTCTTTAGGACAGCCAAAAATCCCCACCCAGAGACCTCTTGCATGTCTTAGTCAAAAAATGTGCTGTGAAGGCAGCTAGGAGATCTGTCATCTCATTTCAAGTTTTTTTTTCAAACCAGTTCATTATCTAATCTCTGAAAACAACTAGAAATTGTGTTTCTGGTCCACTCAGGGAATTGATGACCAAAGCAAACCAAATGCGCACTCAGGCATTGCCCTGATACCCAACAATACAATTACAACTGAATTATTGCTCATTCCTCACTTCTAACTTATGCACCCTAACTCTTGCAAAATATTGGTATAAATTCAGTATAAATAAATATATGATGTTTCAGAAATTATTCTCTAGAAGAAGGAAGATGTTACCATACAATGTGTTTGAAAAATTCCTTAATTTCTTAATTAGGCGATTAAGCATGAAAGCCTGGGTGAGCCCTGAAGTGTTTTTACTACATGTTTTTCCAGCTCTGAACTCTTCAATTTCCCTCCTCTCACCTTCTTCAGTTCTAGTCAGAATTTAGATGAAAAATTTTTATAATCTTTTTCCAGGTTTGCTAATGATAATAATCTTCTCCAGCATTTATCTGGAGCCAATCAACAATGATTTCAGTTACAGTGGCAATGTTGTTTCTGACACACCTGGATTTGAGCCACATTCTGCTGTTGCTGTTAGACAAAAACGTGGTAAAAATATTAATATACTTCTGCGTTTTTACTAATGAAGGCTCTAACCCAAATACCCAAAACAGTTCCTGACATTTTTCTTAACACTGCAGTGGCCCATCTGAAAACAGATAGCTATGGTACATCATGAGCCCCTTTCAGCCTTGTTCTGCCTTCGAAGTAAAATGTCACCTGAAAACAGAGATGGGAAAGAGATCATAAAAATTTCATCTGAAATCTCTGTTGACAGACGTGTTTTATGCTTCCTACCACAGCCCATTTCAGGCTAGAAGTGAGCAGTTGCTTTTAAGGAAATAAATTACCAGCAAAACAGATTGCCCCGTCAAAGCAGAAGACTGTTCACCAAGTAAGGTCAAACTGAGGCTGAAATGCTGAATGTTGAGAAGCTTTCCTGACATACCCGGGCTCCACAGGAGCATCAACTAGTACAAACACAGTTATTCCACTAATGCAAACAAAATGGTGAGTAGATATCACTTCATAAGGCAATATAAGCAGTAAGAAATCCATCTATGCTGATTTGCCTGCAGGTGTACTATTCACATGTGTTCTCCCAATAACAGCAAATATTTTCTCTTACAGATTCTTTCAATTATTGCTAATTTTACCTTTTTCAGATCACACTGAACCTTTGTGGATGGTTTCTATTATGATTTGATTGATTTTTTAAAGAACATAATGTTTTTAAGGGACTTATTTTCAAATAAGCAGTATTTTCCTTGAAAACTTGCAGCATTTTGCTTTCTGAAAATGCTCACATGGAGAAGTAATTCAAACAAGTGAAAAGTAGGTGAGCAGCTGTGTTTCTAAATTTAAGTAGAGTCCCTTCTAGTGCCTTAGAGACACAGGAAAAGCTGCACTTGCCAGAAAATAATTTTCCACTGTTGCCTTGGCTGAGTGATGGCTCAGTCTTCCCAACTATATCCAGAATGACAGCACCTTCCCAGCCAGTAGCTGTATTTTTTCACCATGTTTACCAGACATCGGATTTATTAGAAAAATTAAAATTGTTAATACAATTAAGAAATTCAGTTCATTCTTTATCCTTATAAATAAAATATTATGTTTCCTAGATGTATTGCCACACATAGGTTGCTAAGAGCATGTATTGTGGTCCAAGCTAAGAAAGCCTACACAAGATTCCAGGCCACCTGATATCCCCTTCTTGCAGATTGTGCCCCTTGAACAAGAAATATAAAAAAATCAAAGCATGACAACTTGCTAAGGTACATCTTCATGTTCTCATTTTTGTATACTCTGGGCAAGATAAATCATTGGTGAATCCAAAACAGAACAAAGGACATCTGTGTCTTCAGCAGTACGCATCAGTTGAGACAAGACAAAAGACTCTTGTATCTAGCTTCTACAATTTGATCTGAGAACTTAGAATTTCATGAGCACGGTTTTTTAAATATATATATATATTTACCTTGAAAGAAAGGAACTTCACACATATCGATAACTTGGCTCTGCAATTTCTCTGTGCATTTTTATTCTTCATTTTTAACCAAAAATATAGCTTGTTGAAAGATTTACACATCTCTGGTGTCTCTGATACTGGATCACAGGAACTCAAAGTATTATTCCTGAAATTAAGGCTTATATTTGAGCCCTTGCAACCTCCAAGCAGTTATATTGATATTTCAAAATACGTTGCCAAAACATTCTCAACTTGTGAAAAGTGAATTATTATGAAGGGCTGCAGCTTACAAAACCTAGATGTAAGTATCACAGATTCTGTATGAATTTTCCCTTGCAAACATAGCATAAAATAGAACAGCATAAACTATTCTGCATCAAAACGATAGTATTTTCATGTTAATCAATTCCTATAGGGTGTCTTACAGCAAAACTACATGGTAGCAGTAATATTCTTTAACTAGTTGGATAGATTTTTAAGCTATGGTGTAGCATAGTATGCAAATTTCTCATTAATTTTAATATTTAACATGTTCCCTATTGTAAACAGAAGCTTCAGATAACTGAGAATATTTTGGAAAGCTTCTCCTATACTCTTTCTTCTGTTTTCTGCCAAGATACCTTAAATACACAGATGTTTTGCTACTTGAAGTGCTTGCATGATATTCAGCAATCACTGCATAACATCTCTAACAACAGATCCTTCTCTGTAGCAGAAATCCTAATAATAGTGAGCCTGTATTAAGATCTGCATAATAGATGCAGTTTTAGTTTATAACTGTGAAGACACCACACCACACTGTTTTTCCTCAGTTGTGACATTGTCTCCCTCTTCTGTTACACAGAAGGTCTGGTCCTTTGACTCATATTGCAACGTCCGTGCTAACAAGCACTTTTTCAATGTATTTCATCTACTGAATGGGTTCTATTTGCACAGATGTACTCTTTGTCTGCTTTTACTATCTCTTCCAGGAATACTGTTCAGGCTAAAATAATGTATAATTGATGACAAATATCTTACTCTCTTGCACATGTCACATTACCAGACTGGCTGTACAGCAGATGTTCTAAGTTTGATAGAAATTTCTATAGGCAAATGTCATCTTCTCCAATCTTTGCATTAAAGACTTTTCCCTGGAGTAGCTTGGCATGGATATAAACTCCTCCAAATTTAGTCTTTACGGATTTCCTAAAAACGTTCATCAGAATGTGCTTTTGTGGGTAATTCCTTCTGCATCAGTCTGCACTGATTAAATCTTTGCAGAAACGGCCTTAGTTGAGCTATATTGACTGACAAACATAGGTCTTCCTTCCTCCAAATACACCACTGAATTAGGTGTATTTATTGGGCCCTTACTTGCTTCTGAGGGCTGTTAAGGCTCATTCAAATCTTATACACTCTCATATGTGTGAGCTGCTGTACCTAAACCTGCCTGAACATCTGGTACTTGTAAATGCTTGCCCTAAGCTCTACATTCACCACTGGGTTTACCACTAAATTACCCAGACAATTTGACAACAGATGTGGAAGTTTCCTTTTGCTGACAGAATGACAAATTACCTTCCTCCAAATTCCATCTCCATCTTATGATGGATGTGCTTCTCCGAAAAATCTTTTATCTGTTAAATTCCCCGCGACTCAATAGACATACTTAGTTGTGCTGTAAGCTCAGTTCTCCAGACAAGCACGGATATCTGCAAACGGCTACAAATAACCAGTCTCTCATCCTGTGCTTTTCTTTTGTGTTCCTCACACAACCTTAGTGATGTGACACTACCTTAGTACTTGGATCTTTAGAAGTTGTGCACATTGTGTCTGTTTTCTGTACCCATTTCAGAGAATGACTCTGGGCTCCTCCACAGCTTAACCCTGCAGTTTTGGCCGCTACTCCTGCCAGGACTGGAATATAATAATATAGGGTGTTCATGTGTAAATTCAGTCTTAACCTCTATGCCTTCTACAATGTTTTTTTCAACTGTTCAGGGCTATCACCCCGACTCATTGCGGTACGCCTGCTTTCAATAATCTCATATCATCCTTTGACAACTGTAGGGATTTTGCTGCTGTTTTGTTTCATTTTATGTCAGGAACAGTGTTTCCAGATTGTGCCATCATGAAACTGCTAACAATAGAGGCAGAAATATTTCAGAAGTAACGGGGTGTGTCCACAATGGGTTCACAAAATACATCTCCCCTTCCTGCTGACTTTTTCCTGCTCTCCCTTTGCTGCTCTTTTCAAGAAGCTGAAGGAGTAGGGGAGAGATGGAAATAAGGGCTCAGAGGGGCTGGAAAGGGTCCCAAAGAGGGATATAAGGGCTGAGAAGGGCTAGAATGGGGTCCTGAAGAGAGATATAAGAGCTCAAAGGGGCTATACGGGGATCCCAAAGAGAGGTATAAGGGCTGAGAGGGGGTACCAAAGAAAGATATAAGGGCTCGGAGGGGCTAAAAGGGTGTCCCAAAAAGGGATATAAGGGCTCAGAAGGGTTAGAAGGGGGTCCTAATAAGAGAGATAAGGGCTCAGAGGCCTTTTATAGGGTCCTCAATGGGGTATATAGGATCCCAAAGGGAGTATATGTGAGGTCACAAAGGGGATATTAGGGCTCACGGGGCATATATTGGATCCTAAAAGGGGGCTCAGAGGGTGCATTTGCGGGGTCCCAAAGGGGCATATATGGGCACACAAGCAATATAAGGGGACCTGAGTGGGTCTATAGAGTTCTGAAAGAGGATATAAGGGCTCACAGGCGGTATTTTGGCTCTGAAACAGGGTATGTTTGGTCCCAAAGCGGGTAGAAGGCCTGACATAAAGTACATGGTGTCCCAAAGGGTGTCTATATGGTCCCTAAAATGGATATATGGTGTTTTATGGCCTGTAAATGCACTGGCAAGGGCCGGTAAGGAGCAGCAAGAGCTTTCAGAGCTGGCACTACTAGTATGGCAGCAATCGTCCAAGATTCAATACTTTTAGGATTTTTTTCCAGGTTGAGGTGATGGTAAATGCTACCCCTCCGCACCCTTCCACGGCATTTTGCTCCTCAGCGTGGCTCATGATGTGCACCAGAGTAAAGCAGAGCCCCCTCCTGCTCTGCTTCCCGAGTGGGTGAGAATTGAAGAGGGAGCCTGACGAGAGAATATTAATGCTTTGGAATTTAGTATATTGATTTTTATACTATGTGCTTGCTATCACCGAGACGGCTGCTTTAGCTCACTATCCACTGGTCGCTTAATGAATCTCCTGTGGGATATTTGAAAAGCAATGGACTTATAGTGAAGAATCCAGACACAATGGGACTGTTTAATCTGTGAGCCAGAGGCCTCTGCAGGCAGCAGGCCATGGATGGGAATATAAGCAACTGTACCAATGTATGCGAATGTAGCGAAGTGAGTAATGCGGATGGGAATATGGGTAAATGTATCAAAACGAACAGGACCTGAGCACAATGGACAAAGCAAGAGTACGTGCCAAAAGACAACGGTGTGATGGACAAACTCAGGATACAGACAGAGGGAACCGTTCGCGTGGTCAGAAGTCCTTAACCAATCAAATTATTGCTTTAGGCGCGTGGACAGTATATGCTAACCAATTAATAGATGGCTTGCACATGAACAGGAACTAAAATATCTATATAAACTAAGCTATTTGGGCAATAAAGTGGCATTTGCTTGATCATATTGGTCGTGTGCAGTGTCCGTGACTTCCGCGTCAACAGTCCCCCATGCTTTAAAGGATAACTGAGCCTTAGCCTTGACAAAAGGGTTTGCCACTGCCCTCAGTGAGTCCAGCGTTACTGCTTGCTGGCCTTTACCTACATCTGTAGAAGATCCCCTTCCCATGGGTGTTATTCCCACAGACACAGCAAACAGTTTGCTGCGATTGTGGAATACCCAGGGTGCCTTTGAAACAGCAAATCCTTATTCCCCAGGTAGAAGAGGAGTTCCTGCACAAATTAATCAGCCATTCAGTTTTTCTACTGTCCGCAACACAAGGTGTACCTGTTATGGAGAGGGAATTAGCGTGACTTCTACCTCTGATCAAATGATATGGGGAACAGCAGCTTTGCGACCACGGGGACGAGTAACTAACATCTTACGATATATTCAACCCATAAACACAACCTGGTGCACACAATGGAACAAAGGGCGAGATTGTCCCAAGGAAAAATCCCCCAATCATAGTTGTGCTTGGTTTGGTTTGAACAATCAGGGTTTCGCACAGTTCCAGCCAGGATTCTCTTTTGCCTCAGTATCAAACAAGTCCGCGTTATGGTCTTGCTGGAATGTGATAAATCGCTCTGGTTGGGAACATCATAATTGGGTCAGATGCTACTGGCCAGTTTATATTACATGAAAAATGGCTGTTTGTGCCGAACTCATAGCATAGCGTAGAAATCGGTGGCTGCAGACTCGGCACCTCATAATGACTGCCACATTGCCTCTGGTGACCCTCCAGCTGGTTTGATCTGGGCCTGTGACAATGGTCATATGAATACTTCCCTGTGGGCTGGGTTACCCAAACTCTAGTGTACTTTGGGTCTCCCAACATGATGTCCCATATGGAAGCAGACTCCGGTCCAGCCTCACTGGATAACTCGCCTGAAACGGGCAAAAGTGACACTGAGCAGAGAAGCAGAGGGGTGGCCAGACCCAGGAGCAGCCTCCTGCACAGCCTGGGGAGTGGAAGGATTCTGGGAACTCGGAGCTCCTGCTGTGCAAACGTGATTACAGTTGGTTGGATGAGTTGGCCTATCAGGCCAACAAACTAGCTAATGCGACTGAAACCGGTATACAGCTGCTTCATCAGCAATTGCAAGCCACCTCAAAAATGGCTTTTGAAGAGGAGATTTAGAAGAATGAGGGACTAATTGGGGCAGTGCCCCCATGACCAACGGTGACCCTTCTTGGATATGAACCTGATGCTTCCGCTCACCTTGTTCCTTCCATACCAGTACTGCCTTCGGAGATTTTCCTGGCCTGGCCACAAACACAGGACCAGCTCAATGGGTTGGTCCAAAAGAAAGAACTGATTTGGGACAAATGGAAAAATGGCTTTAAATTTGGTAACAATTTACAGGGCGGTAGCATAAATAAAATCTGTGTTCAAGTGTCATCTTTGTGAGTTTAGATTTCTTTCTATAAGAACCCAACCGAGATATTTTCAAGGAGATGAAGGCTGTGTTTGTTCAGTTGCCATGTGCAGACCACAAGCCTCTAAGGACCGCAATAAGTGTGCCACTGTGTCATTCAGACAATCAGTTTTCTCTGCACAAATCCAAATGCCATCCATATAACGACAGATAACGCTCTGACTGAACCCGGCTGTCATTGGTTCTGTTGCGGCAGCAACTGCCATGTGACAAACAGTTGGACTGTTCATCACACCCCACGGTAACGCTGTCCCTGGAGATCTCATCCTTGGCTCTGCTGGATTGACAACTGGCACAGAAAATGCAAAGTGCAGACAATCGCCAGGATGAAGAGGAGACATAGGGACCCCTCTCCCTGCCGGAGAATGGGGGGACGGGGATGCTATGGCTACAGGCTGTGCACAGACACGCAGGAAGGGGCCGTTGTGGCGGTGGCTGCCACAGGCACTGTCCCAGGTTTTACAGGTGTCTCTGGTGACGGGGATACAAATCAGGTTCATGCTCATGATCCATCGGTCCTGGATCAAACGGACCATCTGGGTCATTTTGGGCATCGTGTCCATACACATCCTGTTCTCTCTCCTTATCCGTCTGGATGACCAGCTCCCCTGGCTGTCAGTGTACTCAAGCTGAGCACACAAATCGCCATGTTGCCATAACAGAATCTGGCAAATCAAATCCCAGTTTACTTCTGGTTTGTGAGTATTCTCCTACCCGTTCCCGTGTTGTGCTGTGGAAGGTGCCTTCATTGGGAAACCAGTTACAATTCTCTGTAACCCAGAGCAAGAACTGAGCTGTTTCTCTGACAAACGAGATCCCGAAGCTTGGCCAGCACCGCCCCAGCCAGAGGCGTGCCCAGCCTTCAGCCCTTCACCCGTGGAGCAGGAGGGGAAAGCAAGGAGGCCAAGGCGGCGGGGCCGGGGTACCGGGGCCGAGGCACCGGACCGGACTCGTCCGACGCGTCGCCATGGCAACGCGCGGCCGGCCCCGCCCCGCGCCGGACTACAGGCCCCGGCAGGCGCCGCCGCGCGGGTGCGGTCACGCGGGCCGCCAATCCACCGCCGGGCGGGGCCTCCCCGGCCGCCCAATGGTATTCAGGCGGGGGCGGGCCGTTGCTAAGGGAACCGGAACGCAGAACCAGAGTTCGGCGGTGGCCCCGGCAACCCGCGCGAGACCGTGAAAGCGGTTGGCGAGCGAGCAGACGGACGGAGAGACGGCGGCGTCCCCCGTGGACACGCTTTTCCCCCGTGGGCACGCTTTTACCCGTGGACGAGCTTT
>WHYT01015944.1:62294-81419 GCA_009806455.1 Tetrax tetrax | reverse complement strand
AGCCGGCAGCCGGGGGGAGGCCGCTCCCGCTCGGGGCGGGGGAGTGGCCCCGTCGTCTCCCTCAGCTGGGGGCCGGCGGGAAACTCCGCGGCGGGGACGGGGTCTGCCGGGCTTATGTTGTCGCAATGGAGGAACGAAGAGGTTCCACGCGTCCCGTTAACCGGGGCTCGCTCCTCCTCTCCGCAGACTGCCCTCCTTGCGTGGCTCCGCTCACACGCGTGAGCCCGCTCTGGGAGCGGGCCCCCGTGCGGAGCAGCAGCGTTTGGAGGAGCAGCGGTGGAGCGTGACCCCCCGAACCCCGTGCCTCTGCCGGGGGGCTGCAGAGAGCGGGAGGTGAGAAAGGGCAGCGAGGGTTCCGTTACGGGCAGGGGCGCGGGGATCCCGGTCCAGACGCTTCCCGTCCGGGCGCTGGTGCTGCTCGGTCCCGTCGCTGTTCGGACACCCGGCAGGCAGCGACCCCACGAGGAAAGCACGGGCGTGTTTTATCCGCTGGATATTTCGTGGGTTTAGGGTGAAAGCCGGTTTGCTGTTGTCTGTGCGCTGCGTTGGAGCAGCTGACCCGTGTGCGGGGAGCGGAAGGCACAGCCCTGTCCTCGCTCCTGCTGTGGGGTCGCAGCCTCCCCGGCGCCGGCGTTGGTGCAGCCGCAGGGAGCTCGCTCGGCTGCCGGGCCTGGCTCCTCGCCCTGCTGGGGGCGGCTGATGCTGGCCAAATGTGGCTGCGCAGAGCCCCAGCTGGAGATGTTTGGGGTGGGGAGGGGAACCTAAAGCTGCCTCTGGTGAAGGGATCTTAAGGGCCCAGCTGTGGCAGGGCTGAACAGCTGCCTAGGGCCTGTGACTTCCATAGGGAAGCAGTCCTCCACAGGTGGGACACACTACATCAGGGTCCTTTTCTAGCTTCCAAAATGTCCTCTGGGACGGTGGGAGAGGCCAAGGCGAGCTGAGTGTGGTGCGAAGCTGCCTTGTCCCCAGGCAGCACTGGTTCAGCCCAGGGATGCTCTCACAGAGCTGCGCTGTGCTCTGGGAAAGCTGTTTTCTCTCTGTCTCCTTTCAGCTCGGCTTGTGCCTGCTTAAAAAGGCCACAAAGCCAGTGCTTATCTCCTCTGCAGAAGCCTGAAAGTCTGTGGGCTCTGATTACAACTTCTGAGCCCCCTCAGCCCTGCTCCCTGTTCCCACGACCGCTGTGAAGTGCGTGAGGCAAGTCTTGGATTCAGTGTTGCTCTGTGCAGCGCAGGAGCGCTGTAAGCAGCACAGAGTTTCCTGTGGGGCTTCACTGCATGCTGTGTGATGGGGAAGCTTTATTTCTTTCTGAGCGTGTTTGCGTGTGGTGATTTTTGAGTTGCTTCCTTGGTGCCAGCAGGTGTGGGGAGCCATGGCAGCACCCATGGTGCACTTTGGTGACCGGATCATCCTGACAGAAGTTTTCGACAAGGAGTCGGTTTTCCCAGTGAGGAAGGTAACTGATGCCTGTTCTCTCAGGAGCTGCGCTAAAGGATTCAGGCGTGCCAGTCCCTTCTAGGTGTATGAAGAAAATGGGGATTCAGGAGAGTGTGGGTGGAAAGGGTGCAAGAAATGGGATTTCACAGAAGGCAGAGCTGCAAAATGAGCTTTTTGGTTGTGAAGAGAAATACCATGTTTTTTTAGTCTGTCTCCCGGCTTTAACAGCCCAGCAGGATGTGCTCAGTGTCGGGGATGGTGTGAGCAGCTTTGAGCAGCTTCGTTTTGGGATCAGGGTTTCCCCATGTGCCCGTTGCTTTAGCTGAGGAGGCTGGCTTTGTCTGTAGTACCTGGCATAGACCATCTCCATAGGCTTCTCTTCTGTTTTCCTAGAAATCAAAGATTTTGCCCAGGAGATCGGGATTGACCCCAAGAAGGAGCCAGAGCTGATGTCGCTGGCTGAGGAAGCCATCATGGCCCCGTTACCAGCTGAGTGCAAGCCCTGGTAAGAGCTCTGCCAGTGCTGCCCTGCCCTGCTTGATTCATGGCTTCCCCTGCCCTTGCCCCTGCTGCATGCTGCCCACGTAGCTGGCAGAGCCCGGCACTGGCTGGCGAGAGGGTGATGCCACCACAGATGTGCTTGCTGGGGTGGGGAAGCATTCTCTTCACTTTTCCTGCTGGTTTTGCCATGCAGCAAGGATACCACCACTGGGGACATCTACTACTTTAACTTTGCTACTGGCCAGTCCACGTGGGACCAACCCTGTGATGATCCCTACAGGCGGCTTGTCATTCGGGAGCAAGAAAAGCTGCTGGCATGCGGCAGCTCAAAAAAGAAGAAAAAGGAAAAGAAAGAGAAGACAGACAAGAAGGAGAAGCCGTTGCTGGAGGGACCCCATGTGAGTAGGCTCTGCTGCTTGCAGTACTTTGAGGGAGGAGTGAGAGGGCTGGGCGCAGGATGAATGGGTGGCTATGAGTTAGAGGGTGATTTTGTGCTGTAGCTGCTTTGGGATCGGATGGTGATCCCCCGACAAGGAGAGCCATCTGGCAGGGTTGTGAGTTTGATGAAAATCGGACAGAAGTGGAGTCACCAACCCACAAAACATGGGTAGCTTTGCTTTAGAAGGACATGCCTGGAGCACAGGTGCCTCAGCCCTGGGATCCTGTTGTGGAGAAGGATGTGGCAGCAGCCAAGGATGCACAACTCGCACCTTGCTTTAGTTTTGCAAGGACATCTGAACTTGAAAACAGATGATGGGCAGAAAAATCAAGTGGGATGGCAACATCAAGTACAAAGTCGTCTTTAATTTTGGCTCTTATGACCCTCTGTAGTCAGCCCACTACCAAGTTGGTCTCTTCCCTGGAGATCCCACAACATAACCTGAGGGGAACCGCTCATTTGGCTATTCTTAGCTTGGTTTCACTTGCTGAATCCCAGAGTGATTGAGTTGGCAATGTAAGAAACCATAGGTCGTCACCAGCTCTCCTTTGTCGCTGGCATTGAGAAATGGAATCTGTTCCTTCTGAAGTGAAAGCAAAATGGGAAGAAGTTTGAGTTGGCCCTCTGAAGCAAGAGGAGGAGTATTACCAGTGGTTCACAAGCATTTTTTGGGGGGTGGTGGGTTCAGTATCATTAGCCAGTGTTCAGGCAGGGGAGTGCAGTCTCCCTGTTTGAAATGAGGAGTGTAAGCTGTGCACCTGTGCTATTCTGCCTTCTGTGTGCTCCAGTCCCCAGGCACCCTGCTAGCATCTGCCTGGGCACCCCTGGGGAAGCTCCCTCCACTGTGAGGCATCGCGTCTCTGCTGGCCAGCATCCTTGGCGAGCCGCTGCGCTTGGGGGTGGGAAGCTCGGTGGACTCCAGCCTCATAAATAGTATTTGCACTCCGGTGTGATCTCCTGAGATTAAACAGATGAAAGAACAGTTTTCTGGGTGAATGCAAAACTTCCAGTCACAGCAAGTGATTATTTGCAGAGCATACCCTTTGGGTTAACAAAACAAACAAGTGTTAAATGGTAACAAATTGATCTTTTAAAGGAAAATAAAACAATAGGTGTGCAAAACATGACGTAAAACCACCTTCACTGAAGGTTTTCTCCTTGCTGAGTTAAGTCTTGTCAGTGGTGATTTCAAGCACTTTGTTTTGTGATGGTCCTGGCTGAATCAGTGTTCTGAGGTGCAGGCAGGTTTAGCAGATGTGCTGCTTTAGGATGGAACCTCTCTGGTGTCAGGGGAGGTGCAGCCTCATGAAGAACGTGTCATCTCCCAGCCAGACGTGGCTTTGTAGAACAAGAGTAGCACTGTAGAGCTGAGCACCTCCTTGAAATTCAGTCTGGGGTGCCTCAGTGGGTTTCTGTCTCCCCTTTCTCTCTGGCTGTCCTCTCACTTTCCTCTCTCTTTCTTCCTTCAGCCTGCGGACACCTGTAAGCCTGCTAGCCGGAGTGAGAGGTTGCTGGGCCTGGTCTACAAAGAGAGGAGTTTCCTGAGCGCAGCGGCTCTGTATAAAGGGAGAGAGGAAGAGGAAGAAAGGGAGGATGAGGTAATTTGTGTGAATGTGTAACCATAGCGCGTGAAGCCTGCAGGAATGAACAACTGTGGTGCTCCCTCGGTAGGGGCTGGTTGACTGTGGTGGTTCCACTGGGCTCTGGGCTTGAACTTGTGCTGCATTTCCTTTGTGTTGTTTGTTCGCCACAAAACATCTAACCCTCTTTTCTCCACGTACTCCCTGTAAATCGGCATTGGCACAATGGATTTCCAATATGAATGGGCTGTAGGCGCCTTGCCCCAGTGCACTGCGATGGCTCTGCTGCCTTATTGCACTGATTTGGAGCCCCAGGTTCCTCCTGTGAGACCGCAGAGGCCGGAACTCGGTGTGGGCCACCTGTAGAGTCTCCACGGTGCCTGTTCACAAAGCTGCAGATGGCTGTGGGCGCCCCGGGAGGCAGCCGTGACTCTGAGGTAAGGATGCGGTGATGGGACGGGCAGGAGAGGAGCTGTGGCACTGCCCAGCCAGCGCCTGGGCTGGGGAGCGAGAGCGCAGAGCGAGCAGCAGCACTGAGTTCAGTTCCTGTGAGCCCTTCTGCAGACACCTTGCTGTCCCCGCATGTGTGCCTTCTCTGCCTGCGCTTTCTTAGTGGTGACCATGCTGAGGGTGACAGGGGCACAATGGGAAGTGCGCTGCAAGCAGCCACAGTGACTGGGCCCAGCTGTTTGCGCTGCCACTAACCCTTTTTCACTGCTTTGGAAATCCTGTTCCGGGGTCTGAAAGGCAAACTAATTTCTTTGGAAGTGTTTTACAGTATTTCCCTTGTCCTTTTCACAGCATGTGAGAACTGAGCTGTAGAGTACTTTGCTGGAGAACCCATTCCCGGTGCTGGGCAGAAACTGCTGCTCAAGTAGAGGTGGAAAAGAAAGGCCCAGCTCTCGTCTCCAAACAACAAGCAGCCTGCGGGGGCCCGATTCGTCACTGAGATGTTCATGCCTCCAGGAACAAAGAGCTGTCCTGGCCTTCCAGTGCCACAGCAGGGCTTCGGGAATCTGTTATGGAATGGCAATTGTTGCCCAACAGCCAGGCTCTGTGAACAGCTGGGTGATATCTTAGCCCTGATCGAGTATCAGTGCCCCCCTGGAAAGGATAATTCCCTTGCAGTTCCATGGGATGGCAGCCCAAAGGCATTCCCATGAACAAGCCTCAGCCTGCAGCCCAAGCTGTTCTCCATCTTCCTTACAAAATGGAGAGGAGGAAAGGGTTCATCTGAGGGAAATTCATTCACTGGGGGGAAATCTGAGCGGTAATGAGGGGAAGTAATGGGAAAAAAACTGGCTCTGTGTAGCCTGTGGATGGGGGTTGAGTACCTCTATTCAAAGGCGATAAGCCTGTGGCTTCAGTGATGTGCTAAGGCACAGGGATGTGGGGCAGAGTGGAGGCTGTGTTGAAGATGACACGAGTGTTGGGAGAGAGGGAAGGAAATGTGACCCCCTTCAGTGGGCTTTTCTGGAGCCAGGAGCGAGTTACCCGGGGGAAAAGGCACTGAGAACAGAACCCCAGTCAGAACCAGAGGTGTAAGGTTTATGTGTAGCCGTTGGGATGCCCTCTTGGGAAGATGGCCTCTTCTAGAGCGCGTGGTTTGCCTCCTGGCTTGTGGGATGAGCTGTGACAGCTTGGGCAGTGGCTTGTCACAGGTGGGTGAGCCTACCAGGTTGGACAGGGGCTGTAAGGACTTGTGCTGTGTTTCCCCCCCTCCTAGGAGAACAGTGGAGCAGACGAGGAGAGCTGCAGCAACCGGTTAGCTGACACTGCTGAAGCCAATCTCCAGCGCCAAGGGAGCCCTGTGGAGGAAGACAGCAGTCTGAGAGAGGTAATGGGCGGCTCTCTGACACCACGGGCCTGCTTGCACAATGTTGCTGATGTTTTGCATGCAGATGGCAGCTCCTAGTGCTGTGCTGTGGATCTGATCGCGGCTTGGCTTGTTTCTTGTGCTGCTTGAAGTATTCCATGCATGGAGAGAGGTGTAAACGTGAAAACCAAGGGCAAGTGCCACCTAGACAAGGTCTGGGAAACCTGACCCCCTCCCTGTACTTCTGTGTCTGAGGCAAACAGCCCGAAATCAGGGAGCAGGGGCAGAGCGCATGACCTGTCAAAGGCATCTCTGTGCAGGAACAGATTTCTTCCTTTCTTTCCCTTTCAAAGGTAGAAAGAATGTGAGTTTTCTGGTTGTCATATCTCATGTTCGGCTGTTTAAAGTCCAAAGAGGTGGCTTAGTCATCCTGTTTCCTGAGGGGAGTCGGATTCAGTTGTGGTGGCTGCTGTTTGTCTCTGGACCAGTCTCCTTCCCAAAACCCAGTCTCATTGGTACCAATCTGCAGACTTGAGCCGGTTACTGAAGTCTGGAAGTAATGATTTGATGGGCAGAAATTCCCCATCAGTCAGTGTCAGTCACCTGCACATAAAATGTGTCACAGCTTGTGAAAAGATCAGCTAAAGCCAATTATAACTGGATTGACTTCTGGCTCTGAAAGCCACAGAAAAATCCCTGGTCTGTTTTTGCACAAGGAAAGCCTTCCCCCTGCTCTGTGCCTGACCAGCAGAGTTTGCTCTTCCAGAGAGTTGTGTTTGTGGTCATTCAAGTGTAATGGTGATGAAAGTTTTGCCTGTATCAGTCCCTAAATAGGATTCTACCAGCTGAAGAAATGATTCTGGGATATGTTAGTAACGGAAGTAACTAAGTTACTAGGCGGTGTGTTTGTGACCTCTGCTTACCAGGCACCCAACAGGAAAGGGGCCATAAGCTTTCATTTATTACTGGGCAAATGGCAGGTGAGGCTCTGGGTTTGAAGCTGACAGTGTTCCCGTTGCACTTGGATAAAAATATGTCATTAAAATCTGGGGGTCTGTGTGTGGTACAGGCTGTACACAGGATGCAGCTGATGTGTGACAGACACCCCAGTGTTAATAACCAGTGAGAATGTAGGAGGTGCTAGCGGTTTTGTTTGCCTGCTGATGAGGGAACCTTTTCCTGCTGCCTCCTGGCTGTTGCACTGTTCATTATGGGTTTTGCCTCTCCCCGCTGCTGGGAGAGGTAGCCAAACCTTTGGGTGACCACGCTGGGATCTGGGGTGGTTTTCTCCCCGAGGCTGGGGGGTTCTGCTGTCTGTTTCTCAGTCTGGTGTGTTAGCTGGTCTGAGCCCAGGGTGGTGGCTGAAATCAGTGCCTGCTTTCACGCTTGTCCCAAGGGAAGGTGGAACGATTGCATCCTGCCCACTCTTCCCTGCCTGACTGCAAGAAAGGAGTGTGTTTATTCTAATGAGGTTTCTTCCCTTGGAAAGGGTCTGTGTGAAAAGAAATCAGACTGGTCTTGACATCATCAAAGCTTTGCAGTTTTGCTGCTTGCTGCAGGAGAACCCACGCTGTTCCCAACCCCTGCATCCTCCCAGAGAGGGGGTAAGGAATGTTGTAGCTGTAATTGTGTTTGACTTGCTGCCTAGGTGGAGTCTTTAAAATCAAGAGACATGGACAAAGGGCAAGAGTCTTCCTTGGATTCTGACGCTGTGTGCCCTGCTCCAGTTCAAGCCCTTGCTGGAGATGCTGGCAGTAGCCTGTCCAGCCAGACCAAGGAGGAGCCCAACGGGAAACTTGCTGGGAAGGACCTACAGGGCAAGCAAGATGCTGAGGTGGGAGATGCTGTCTCTGCAGCAGATGAGCTGCTGCAGTCTCGGGGAGGAAAGAAGCGCAGCGGAGACAGCTGTGCTCACTGGTCCTGGGCTCCCTGGAGCTGTGTCTCCAGCTGCTGAAGCTGTTGAGGCCGATCCTCCAGCCAGACTGGCTGCCAGCGCTACCACCATGTCTGTTGGTGGAAAGGGAGGGAATGGAATGAGGGCAGAAGTGGCAGCTGATCTGAAAACAGGCAGCAGGCTGGATGCTGGCCAAGTAAGAGACCTGCCTGCAGGGCTTGGATTTGGGATGGAAGCTGCTGTTCCTGCTGCTCTGGATGGCCCTGGTTCAGGAAAGCTCTTGGAGCTCTTGGTGATTAAATAACAATTATTTAATGGTGGCACTGGTTCTGAAGAGAAGGGAGAGATTGCTGTGTCTCTGCCAAGCTAAGCCAAGCCACTGGATCAGATCTGAATGTCTCTAGCTGCTACTTTAGTCCTCCAGAGAGCCTGGGGCCTTCTTGGATGGAGGCAGCTCATGGTCCTTCAGCACAGCGTGACCAAGATCCCTTGAGATCTCCTGGGAAAGGAAGGACAGAGAGTAAAGGCGTTTTGTGCGTCACCTGGTTTGAAAGGGGGTTCCCTTTTTCGATTGCTGATGGACAGATGTTAATTGCAAATGCATCTTGCACAGCATGTCCCCACACACAGAGGTTTTCAAGCAGAATGTCTTGCTCCTCTTCCTGTAGACAGCAGAAGAACTGGTGAAGCAGTTTGCAGCTAAGATCCAGCAGCTGAAATCTGCAGTGGAAAAGAAGCATCAAAAGGTAAAAGATGGTGTCCTTGGAATGTAAACTGTTGGGTTACACACCCCACACCACCCCCCCCCGGCCCCGTCACCAAATGTGGCTAGGGAGGGTGGCATTCATTTTTTTTCCACTTCCTAAATGTGGTTCTGGTCTGGCTCAGCATTTGGACGTGCTCCAGGCAAGGGGTGGTGAGGCTGCACACACTGCTCTTTGCCGTGCTGTTTGCTCTCTGTAGGAGGGCACTACATGGATCTTGTCAGAAGAGCAACAAGTCTCTGTGGGTGGCTTTCATAGCAGGTCATTTCCAGCCTGCAAACACAGATCATGGAGGTACAGAGGAACGAGGAGGTTCAGCTGCGCAATGAGGTGCTGAGGGCTGAGTGGAAACTGCAGCAGAGAGCGAATCCAGTAATGAAGTATGAACGTGAGGCAAGTATTCATCCTGACCTGCTGAAGGTTCTCCAGCCTCTCTCCTTGCATGTGTGGTGAGGTCTGAAAGGCTGCACCCCCTGTCCATGGGTGACAGTGGTGCCTGAGGGGAACGGACACCCCTCACAAGGGTGGCCTTGCACTGCCCAAGCCCCAGCCTGGTTCCGTATGCAATGTTCTCTGAGCTTCAGTCCTTCTGCTTCTGTGAGAGGCTGCTCTCCTGGTGGGCCGCTGTAGAGCCGTGCTGTAGTTCAGAGACATCTTTGTGTGTCATACCCGCAGCTCAGCGAGCTCCTGAGAGAGAAACGCCAGGAAGTGGAAAAAGACCACGAGAGGCAGCTGGAGAGGATGAAAGAGGAGCACCGGGAGGTCCTGGCACGGCTTTGGACTCAGCATGAGGAGGAGGTACTGCAGTGTGCGGCGAGCAGTGAGTTTGAGAGGTGACTGTAGTGGCTGGCTGAGCTGGGCTGGCACAGCTGCTTGCCAGAGCTGCCCTTCTCGGCCGCCCCTGGAGCTGGAGATCTCCTTCCTTCTAGGAGAGCTGGGCACTGTTGCCATGATGTAACAGGAACTTAGTTCGGGGTTATAAGGATAAGCTGTCAAATACTCTGTACTGGCAACTTCCCTGGGCGCTTGTGGACTTCTGTATGGGAGAAGATTGTTCAGTTTTGCAGGTGCCTATTCTGGAAAGCCTTCTGCCTCCCACTTCTGACTGTACAGCCAGGAGTGTGACACAAAACCTGAGTTTCATGGGTTGTCTCTTCTCTCTTGCGCCATTCCCTTCACGATGTTGCCCCTGTAAGCAAGAGCTTAGAATCTGCTGGATTTGGTGTTTGCTGGGGAGCTGCTGTATGATGGGCTGGCTTTCTGCAGAGTGTGTCCTGTGTGTCAGCGTTGGCTGCTGGAGAGCCTCGTGCTTCACTCAGACGCTTTTCTTGTTTGTATTTTGTGACGAGCAGGAGAGAAAGCAAAGGGCAGAGCTGTTTGAGGACCTGCAAAGTGAGATGGCGCGCCTCCGACAGCGTGGTGAAGCAGAGGTGAAGGCTCTGCAGGAGGAGCTGGATGAGAGGCTCACTGCACTGCAGCGCAGGCACAGGGAGAAGGTGAGGAGAATGCTTGGCCCAGCATGTCCTTGTGACTGGACTGCTTGGGGACAGCCTGGGTGTACTGCAGCACCTCAGTGCGCTCGCCACCCTCTGCAGCCCAGGGTGACACAAGCAGCAGGTCATGCTTTCTCAGGTTTTTTTTTTGTTCCTCCTGGTGGCAGAGATCTGCCTGGTGATTGAGGAACTTGCTCTCTTTAACTCAACATCTCTGTGCAGGAGAGAAAGCTCCAGGATTTGGAAGATGAACTCGAAATGCGCATGGAGGACATCAAAGCCAGATCAGCGCAGCTCCTTACCCAGGTGAGCCAGGCCTGCTGGGCTTGCAGAGGTCTCCTAGTCCATTCTGGTGGTACAGCCCTGTGGCTGGAGCTTGCAGTGAAAGTCAGCGCTGTGGGTTCTGTAGATAATCTTGCTTCTGTGAGCCCCAATATTCCCAGCTTCTCACTTGACGTCAAAGAAAGGGAGGGGAACTGTGGTGTGTGTGAGGGGGGACATAAAGCCAACCTGACAGCAATCCTCAAGTGTCTTGAAATAGCCTTGAGACTTGGGCCTGGCCTCTGTGTTCACAGTGCTGCTCAGCATCAGCAATCTCCCTACTCTGACCCTCTCCTGCTCTCTCATCTGTACACAGGAGGAGTCTCTGAGGAAGAAAAGGCAGCAGCTGCTGGATGAGGAGAAGCAGGCTGAGCTGGAAAGAGAGGTATGCGTGGCTTAGCTCTGGAGAGGTGCTGTGCTGGTTTTCTCTTGGGATTGAGGGCAGTGTGCTAGAATGATGACTTCAGAGAAGTGAACTGTTGCTTCTAAACTGTGAGTCTGAAAACCCCTCCTCAGCCTGTCGTGCCGTCCTTCTGGGAGTTTGATTAGCTCTGAGCTGTTTCCCAAAAAGAAGGGCCAGTCGTGTTCTTCCAGGATTGGCACGTGGTGTGTACGTTTGTAGGTCGTGAGCTGTGCAGGTCGCAAGCTCTTGCATGTTGTGTGCCTTTTATTTTGGCCTTGGGGAGATGACTGTGAGAGATTTTTGGGTTTTCTCCTAGGAAGTTGCTTTAGCCTCTCAGCTTCACCTGGAGAAGAGGAAGGAGCGTGCCAGCCTCCATGAGTCCATCCAGCAGCTGCGTGTGTGTCTCCAAGAGCTCCAGGACCAGAAAGCTGAGCTGGAGGCCCAGGTGGACTTGTTGCAGGCACGAAGCCAGAAGTTACAGAAACATGTCAGGTCTGTGCATGAGAAATTCCCTCTCGTACAAAAATATTCTCCCCTGTGCCCATAACAGACACCTCTTTCACCCAACCTGGGCTGCTCCCTCACCTCTGAGCTCCTTGTCTGTTGAGCCATGTTCCTTCAGAATCCTAAGGGTGGTTTTACCGTGCATCGAGGGCACAGAGGTCCTGGGATCTGTTTCCAGACCTGTTAATTACTCGCTGTGTAAACTTGTCCCTTGACCTCTGCTGGTCAGCTTCATTTGTTGCTCCTTTCCACCTCTGTCTGGTGAGGTGAATAAGGTGCTGTGAGGGGGGCGGGGGGGGCCACTGAAATACAAAGAGAAGGGTTTTTTATAAGACAGCCAAGCTGCTGGGGGAGGGTGTAAGCACCATTTCCCTGCCCAGCCAGGGGCCATCTGACATAGCACCGCAGACCCAGTACTGGTGGTGCCTGCCCGTCTGTGGCCCTGTCTCTCCCTGAAGCTGGAGGTCCTTTGGAACACCACTGCAGATGGACTGTTGCTCTAATCGAGGGCTGCCGCTGTTGCCTTTTCTCATGGCAGTGAGCTGGAGGCAGCTGTCAGGACCCAACGGGAGGCTTTGAAAGAACTGCAGGCAGAAGGGAGCATGCAGTCTCCAAGATGGAAAGCTGAGCTCCCTGTGGAAGAGCTGAGAGGAACTATTCCAGCTGTGAGTAAAGCAGAGTGTAGAGATGTTTGCCATGTGAGATCTGAGGCTTAACTCCCTTGAGAAGTCAGAGCTGTTGTTCCTTCTGTGTGAGCTCATTTGAGATGCAGTGATGCATTTTTCTTTGCTGGGACATCAGTGTGTTTAGCAGTGTTTGTTGGTTTCCCTCTGTTGTTACTGAGGGGGAAAGGTGTTTGGGATCCTTGAGTGCCCTTGGGGTCAAAAGCGGGGCTTGCGTCCAGGACAGAAGTCTCTGTCACTTTTTAAAGTCACATAAAGAGCATCCCTGGCACTGGGCTTGGATCTGGACTATGCTGCAGTGATGTCATTCCAAATTTGTGCTCCTAGCTGGATTCTTAAGGGATCTTGGGGATCTGTTGCCCATACGTATTTCTTAGTTTTTTTTAATGTTTCAACTCTTTAGCACTCGTCCAGACATCCTGCTTCCCTACCCTGTCAAAGCCATGAGGATGACAACTTCCAGTTTGATCAGTGAGTATCTATATGCCAGCCTATTCTGGAAGAAGTTTTGGCTTTGCTTTTCCCAGAGAATGTTTTGGCTTGGGTTTTGCACTGCCCTGACAATCTCTTTTGGGGGAGGCTGCTGCATGAGGCTTGCAAGATGGCACAGCCAGCACAAAGCCAAGAGCACGCCTGTCTGTTTTGTGTAGTGTCAGGAGGTACATCTCAGCCGAAGTGATCTCCATCAGGAATATCAAGGAGATCCTGGCGCACCAGACCCGCTCCATGAAGGAGAGGCACATGGCACTGAGAGCAGCAAAGCAGCAGTGGCGCCAGGACGTGCAGAAAGCACAGGAGGTGGTGCAGGATCCTCACAGCTCCCAGCTGCTGGAGGGTGTGCGCCAGAACCTGGAAGAGGTGAGCCGCTGAGCCCGGGTTCTGGCTCACCACGTGTCAGGCATCGTGGCTGCACAAAGGAGTCTCCAGCCCTGGGATCGATTCCTGCAGTGCCAGGCAGCTGTGGGTGTCCGGTCCTCCTGGAAATTTTCCTCTGACTTGGGTGTTGATCCATTGCAGGAATCAGAGCGGTTGGACCAGATGAAGTCGGCTCTGCAGAAGGGACAGCTGCTGCTGAAGAAGAAAGAGGAGAAATTGAGCCAGCTGGAGTCCTCGCTGCTGGAGAAGGTAACCACCAGCATCACTGCTTGTGCCTGCCCAGCTGCCCGCCCTCCCACCCTGCCCAGAGCTTTTGGCCACCATCTCTGGGCTGGAGTCTCTGCAGGGCTTTTGGTCCCTGGCAGGCTGCTTAGCTGGTGGCCGGAGACTGGCATTTGCCAGCAGAGTGGGATTTTAGAAACACATTCTGTGGGAGCAGAATAGTGTGTGTGTCTGAGAAGGGTGGGAGAGAGAAAGCTAGTCACAGAGCTGGAGAGGGTGACAAACGTCACTGCCTTTATTGGGCCTGTGCCTGACTGCAGTCCAGCTGATGGAGACCAGCTGTAGACCATATTCCAGTGGTTTCTGTGTTTCAGGGACAGAACAGCAGGCTTTATTTGCGTTGTTTTCCTCCCTTTGAGCAGCTTTCAGACAAAGATATGCTGCAGAGTGCTGTGTGCAAGAAAAGGGTGACTTTTGATCCCGACGACTCTACGGACACGACCAGGCCATCCAGTGTAAATCTCCATCAGGCCAAGTGTGAGTGCCTGCCCGGCTCACTGAGCTGTGCCCAACATATGGAGCTTTAGACCTGGTCCTGGCTTTCCTTCTTGCCTCTTTGATGTCCCTTCTTGTTCTGGTTTTACTTAGTGGTGGGGGGGCTGTGGTGGCAACAAACTGGCCAGCTGTCCTGTCTGAGGTGCGCTCTCTGACCCCTATCAGTCAAATATCTGCATGGGTGTGTGAAACTGCAGGACTTCCTCTCCCCGTGATATGAGAGCCCTTGTGTCAGCATGGTCCTGTTGGTCCGACCCCCAGCCTGGCTGTGGTCTAGAGAGCTTTACTGGTTATGAGCTTTGGGGGATCTTGTTCTTGCTGTCACGTTTCTCCTTCATGTTGTGTCCAAGCAGCCTCCAAGGCACAAATCCTCGTTGTCAGTCTGGCTGCAAAGGCAGGGTTTGGCCTCTGTATTCACCCTTAGCAGAGACTGATTAAACTCAGCTCGGAGCCTCACAGGCAGTGGGAGGGTGTCTTCTGCTGGGGAGGCAGTGTCTCCCTTCCCTTCCCAATGATCCCTTTTTTCCTCTCTTCTGCCAGTTGACTTGAGAACCGATTTACAGCCTGCTCCACAACTGGGCAAGATCGAGTACTTGAGCGATAAACTGCAGTGTATCACGGCTCAACTGGACAGGATCCTGAGCGTCTTGGGCTTTCTGAACACCTGCCAGCTTCCGCTCTGCACCTCCATGCCCTGCGACAGCGTCCCTCTTTCTCCACATGCCTCCTTGGTGGGACTCCAGGCAGGCAGCTCCCTGACGGCCCCCACTGGGGTGTGCCTGGGGGATTTGCTGGCCAGGAGCACTGGGCTGAGCTCTGGGCACTCTTTTGGGACTGGACCATCAGTGGACAGTGTCCTGGCAGAGAAACAGCACCAGTATTTCCCCGGTGAGTTTCCTACCTGTAACCCAGCTGCTCGCTTGCCTACAACTGTTGATTTCAAAGCCCTGCACGTTCTGACCAGCTCGCCCTTCCGATGCTGGTAAGGTCAGACCCAGCAGTGCTGCTGGTAGGAAGGCTGCCAATGAGCTGAAGAGGGAGAAAAAGATTTTCTCATAACAGGGAGTACAGCGCATGGCTGATCTTGTCATCCTGCTTCTGGGGCAGCTCAGCCTGTAATAAACATCCAAGAAAGCAGTTGTTAAAGAAGGGAGAGAAGCAGGAGCCTGCCCTGCTTCACTGGCAACCTCCTGGGAATTGCAGATGGGGTTCACCATCTCCATTTCTTTGACACCGCTGTGCCCTTGGCAGGTGGCTCAGCTTGTAGGGACAGTGTCTCTGTAACACAAGAAAGCAAATGCACCTCTATGTAAAGAATTGATTTGGGGGGCCTGTATTTAACGTCTGTTTTCCAGGTGGGTTCTCGTCGCTCAGAGGAAGCTGCAAGCCTCTGGACAATGAGCTGGGATATGTCCCTGCAGGGTAAGAGTGCTTTTTCCTTGCACCTTGGAAGTAACCAAATTGTAAGTTAAATATCATTAAGTAGAGAAGTTGGCTGCTGTGACTTATTCATTGCCACGCACTCAGCACTGCCTTGTAGCTTCTGCAGCGGAGCTGCCATCATGATTGTGCTGATAACCCGTGTTCCAGGAGCAGGGTCCAAAGGCGCTGCCAGCAGCGGGCCACGCTGGCTCTGCTGTGAAGGGTGATGCTGCGTGAGCGGCTGCCACCCGAACCTTTCTGATGCTGTGCAGATGGAAGGGGGACAGCCTGAGAGTGGGTGGCTGTGGCAGCTTTTTTGTGAGATGTGGCTGGGTGGTGGACTTGGAGCCCAGAGGAGGTTCCTTTTTGTTAACTGTGGCTCTTCCTGTAGCAGCCCATCATTTTCTTTGTAGTCTCTGGGATCATTTCTTTCCAGACCTCTCTTTCCCACTTGCGCTGTCTTTCTCTCATGCAACAGGGAGCGGTTACAGCTGTTCCAGCACTCCCTATTCCTGAGCCGTGAGCCAGAGAAGAGGAGCATTCAAGCGATGATTGACAGCACCAAGAAATGGCTGGAGGACTTCAAGAGGAATTCACAACTGTATCCTTTGCCTGGGTCTGGTCTTGAATTGCTCCAGCTGCCTGCAGCAGGTAGGAGGAGGCAGCAGGAGATGAGTGAGGCAGGAGCACTAAAGCATTGAGCAGCAATTTGAGTGCAGCAGGCTAAGCACAGTGCGTGTGCGCCAGGCTGGCTCCTGCCCCTCAGTACCTGTCCTGTCTGCTGGCTGTGATCACGCTTGCTAATCCCTCCTTAAGCCAGGCTTTTCCTTCACCCAGCTGCCAGGCCTCTCTTCTCAGCTGCTGCCCACAGCCAGCAGTTCCAGCCTCCTTCAGCTGTGCTTGGATGAACACAGACAAATCCCAGTCTAATGTTACGGAAAGGCGGGATGTGGCTCAGGGGAGACAGTGGCTGTGCCCTGTGTGATCGCCTGAATGTTGAGCTTGGGTGATGTCCAGCCATCTCCCGTGTGAAATATCAGGGCTGCAATAAAACATCAGTGTTCTCATCAGTGTTCTGGTGATGGTAAGCTGGAGCTGGGAATCATGGAGGACTCTGAGGAACTGGTCAAGGGGGAGGATGTGGATCTGAACGAGGCTTTGCTGGAGGAAATGTGTTGGGGGACAAGCCCATGCTGATGCCCAGCAAATGCCTAATTGCAGGTGGGCTGAGTCGTCTGGCCTCTGGCTTATGCGCAAGCAGGGGAGAGCTGTTAAACAGCGAAAGCACTGTGGTGTCTGGGGCCAGAATTGGGAAACGGCAGATTCTGACTCTCAGGGAATGTTCCTGTCTTGTGGGATGGGAGCAATGGGAACTAAACCAAGAGTGGCTTTTCAAGACAGGTGCTCTGGAAAAGCGCTCCCTGCTTCCTCCTTTCTGCCGCACTGGCTGATGGGAGCTCTTCTCCTGTGTGATAAAGGCGCTGATGGCAAGAGAGCGTGGGGTGGTGCCTGCTGGTGCAGGTGCTGTGAAGGAACTGGGCCTGGTGTGGATGTCTAGACAAAGCCCCAGCTGCATTCTTCTACGCCCCAAGGAGAGGGAGCGGAGCTCAGCTCAGCAGCTGGGGTCTCCTTCCATGCAGCCGGGAGCCCTTGGTGCCAGCCTGGCTGCCTGCTCCTCCCAGAGAGCAGGTCTCACAAGACAGTGAAACGGGCTCCGCAAGGCTGGAAACCCAGCTGAGATGTTGGGATGCACGGCTCTGGGACCTGCGCTGCCAGGTGGTGGCTTTGCTTGCCGGTGGCTGCGGTGGTGTTCCTGTGGAGAGGCTGCGTGCAGAACTGACTTGAAATATTTTATACAGAACCACTTGCCTCTTTGTTTGACGAAGCCTGCATTTCAGGGGGTCCCATCTGTGAGAAATCCTCTCCAAAGCCGTTCTCTCTAGAGACAGCCATTGCAGGGAGGTGGGGAAGCTGCTGCTCTGCACCCTTCCGTGCCGTTGTGCTCCTCGGCGTGGCTCACGATGTGCAGCAGAGTAAAGCAGAGCACCCTCCTGCTTTGCTTCCCAGGTGCTTCCCACCGGCACAACACAGCAACAGCTCACGCTGTGAGCTTGGCAGGGGAATGTTTACATGCAAATAGAAATGTATTTTGATGAACGTTATTTAAAAACTCTTAAAGAATATCTGTGTGTGTATGTATATATTTATTTATTTATTTTTCTAAATTTCTTAGTATTTTTTAATTACTTGACCTGACCGGAGGATCAAGTTCTCTTAGGACTAATGCTGGCCCTTGCTCTCCCACATTCTGCTCGCTAACGAAGCGTAAGGTGGTCCTTCTGCAGGCACTGCTGGTGGAGAACATCCTGCTGGTGTCCTTGCTGGGGAAATCCTCTTCCCAGCTCTGGCTGAAGGAGGATGCATGAGGAGCCCACAAGGAACGGCAGCTGCCCCGAGGAGCCCCTATCTAGGAAGGGAAGGGTCAAAATGCAGGTGTCACACCTGCTGTCAGACTGCTGCAGTCCCTGGGTCTGTAGGGACAGACTTTAGTTTCCTGGCTATCCGGTCTGGTCACAATGGCTGTTGCTCCGGAGCTGTGTGTCAGGGCTGGAGGACAGGCTGTGCGCAGGAACTGCCCATGGCTGGCTCAGCTACACACCCAGGGAGCGACTGCCGTGGGTGGGCAGAGATGCTGGGGTCTCTGCCGGAGCAGGTGGGGAGTTCTCCCTGGGAAGTGGTTCATCTCTCACAACAGACTCGGCCTGTCCTGTGTCTCCAAGCCTTGCAGAGAAGGCTGCCTGCGTCCAAATGGGGCGTTTGCCCTGTGTGTCCTGGCTGGGGCCTCTTCAGTACCGAGAGACTGCAGATGGAGTGACAGCGATGGGCAGAGGGAAGGTTCAACTCCTGCCCTGACTTGTTCCAGCTCCGATTCCTCTGCACAGGGCACTGCTCACTGGAAATCTGAGGTTCAGGTGGATGGGGGTGTGGGGATGCTGGGTGATCATAACATGATCTGAGCTACTGGTACAACAGAAAAGCCAAGTATGGTCAGAGGGTGTGTGAGGTATGGGAAGAACACTATGTGCATTATCTGGCCATGCAGAAATGGAGGCTGATTGATGCACATCCTGAAAAACAAACCACAAAGCACCACCAAACCTTGAATCACCCCAGTTCTTGCTGTGTGTGATCTGCACGTGTGTGCCTTTGCCTGCTGGAGAGCTGCACCAAGAACTCCTGGAGGAGGTCTTGATATCACTGCATGCTGTCCAGGTACGCACTTTTGGGGGCAGGTCCTCTACCCAGCTCTGGAGGCAGCTGCTGTTCCGAGAGCACAGGGCGGCTCTGGGAAATCCAAAGTCCCATCTGATCTGTAGGAGTTGTCTAGGTGTGGGAGGCTTTGCTGTAATCCGGCTGAAAAGATGCCCTGGCTCATGGGTCTGAGGCATGTGCATGTGTGTCTGTGCACACTGGCCTGTGTATCTACGTGAAGAAGAGGATTTGCTTTTCCTGGAATGCCAGTACTCTATATTTTGGAGAAACTCTGCGATTAGAAGAGCAAAGGGACAGTGCACGATTACTCCGAATGTGAGCTGTAAGCTCATTATAGGGCTTGGAGTCTGCCTGCCAGAGAAACGACATTTCAGTCCCTGGCTGCTTGGAGACCACTGTGCATTGCTCCCAGAGCTTTGCCTTCCTGGAACAGAGGGAGCCTGTTGGACACCCCAGCCATGCTGAGAACTCTGACAGCACTGGTTTTTTGTGGTGAGAACATTTGGACTGGTGAGTTTGGACTGGCCTGGCAGCAGGTAGGATTTGATGCTTTCCATTTAATTTCTAAAGCCATATGGGTTATCTTATTAGAGAAGGTGCTGAGTCGTGGGGAATGTGGGCTTGGCCATTCTCGTTAGCTGGGGACACCCTGGCTCCTGCTCCAGCAAAACTGTGGCTGTGCCATGAACCCCTGCAGACCCCTGAGCGGGTGTCAGAGACCCTGAGTGGGTCTGCTCATCCTCAGCAAGTTGCCTGCGGTGTTGGCTGGGAAGCACACCTGAGTTTTTCTCACCGTAGCATCAGCAGAGGTGTCAAAGCTTTGCGGAGGGCAGTTCCCTGTGCTCATGCAGGCAGAAAGCAAGCGCGTGTACTTGGGCCTCCCAGTACTAACCAAAATGTCTTTCTCTTTTTTTTTTCTTTTTTTTTTTTTTTTCTTTTCCATTA
>WHYT01015944.1:18850-62274 GCA_009806455.1 Tetrax tetrax | reverse complement strand
AAAAAAAAAAAAAAAGCCACTTTAAGTTGAGAATGTCCTAAAACTGAGGGTAGCAGATGAGGACATGTTTTACCAGTGAAAGAGCAAACGCATCTTTTAATGGCATATGTAGCCAACTGCAAAATTTCTTATCCACAGGGTATAGACACACAGATGTTTTTGAATGATTCCTTTAAAAATCTGTCTCTGCTTGTTTCCCTATTATCTTTCCTTGCCTGTTGTGGTAGGTTAGCCTTGGCTGGCTGACAGGTGCTAAACAAGCTGCGCTCTCACTCCCTTTCCACAGCATGCCAGGGGAAGAAAATAAGTTTAAAAGCTCATAGGTCAAGATAAGGACAAGGACATTACCCACTAGACACTGTCAACGGCAAAACATACTCAACTTGCGGAAGATTACTTTAATTTATTGTCAATTAATAACAGATGAACATAAAACACCTTCCCCACCACCACCACTTTTTCCCTGGCTTAACTTCATTCCTGACTCTTCTACCTCCTTCCTGCCAAGGGGTACAAAAGAATGGGAAATGGGGGTTTCAGTCTGCTCATGACACTTTGTTTCCGCAACACCGTCTTCCCAGTACTGTTCCCCTCCTTCAGCATGGGGTCCCTCTCATGGGAGACAGTCCTTCATTAACTTCTTCAGCATAAGTCCTTCCCACAGGCTGCAGTTCCTCATGAACTGCCTCAGTGTGAATCCTTTCCATGAGGTGCATCCTTGAGGAATAGACTGCTCCTGCATGGGTACTCCTCTGCCAGGAGCTTGTTCCTGCACAGGCTTTCCAGGGGCTGCAGCTTCTTTCAGAGGCATCCACCTGCCCCAGCCTGGGGTCCTCCAAGGGAATCTCGGCTCCTGCGTGGGCCTCCATGAGCTGCAGGAGCACAGCCGGCCTCACCATGGGCTGCACCACAGGCTGCAAGGGAATCTCTGTTCTGGCACGTGGAGTACTTCCTCCCCTTCCTTCCTCACAGACCTTGGTGTCTGCAGGGCTGTTTTTCTCACATTTTTATCACTCCTCTCTCTCACAGTTGCTGCACAGTGGTTTTTTACCCTTTCTTAAACATGCTATCACAGAGCTGCCATTAGTACCACTGACAAGCTCAGCTTCTGCCAACAGCTGGTCTGTTTTGGAGCTGGCTGGAACCAGATTGGTGACTTGGTATGTGAACAAGCAAAGCCAACTTGTGCTGTCAGATGTATCTGTAGGCTCAGCCAACCAGAGTTCGCACGCAGACTTCAGTAGCTATGTGGTGGGGAACTGAGCCTGTTGATGTGAGCAGCCATAAAGGTGGCCTGGTTAGAAAGCAAAAATTACTGAAAAGAATAAAATACCTGCTCCAAAATAATGTCAGGGAAATTGCCTGTCAGCCTGAGAACTATGAGCCTGGGAACCAGAAGCATCCTTGAGAAGTGCAGCTGGTGTCTTTGAAGTACAGTTGGGTACGCAGAAACCAGAGACATTGTGTGATACCATAGGTAAGTGCAAAACCAAGGAATTTTAACAGCAAGTTTTTTATCTGAAGAAGTGGAAGCAGTCTAGGAAAATAAGATTAGTCTGAAGGAACAGAAACCATCATAACCTAGTGGCTGATACAGGTGAAAATACAAATTAGCAGCACTGATTGGTGGTATCCTATAGCCTCTTATGTCTCTATGATACAAAAAGAACCTAATTTTTACCCAAAATGGAGCCTATCTCTCAGAGAACTTCCCATGCTGCACGTACTTTTCCTTTCCGAAACAGGCTGAATGCCCCACACAAACATTCTACAAGATCTTGGACTCCCAGTGTGGATGCCCAGCTGACTCCAAAATCCATGCTGATGATCATTTTTGGAGAGGCTGCGTTCAGTCTGCTACTTTACAATCCTCGTCTGGGACCACTACTGGGGTCAGGTCAGTTTGTCCTCCCACCTTTGGGATGGTTGGGTCCCTCTCTGAGATCAGTTTGTCCTCCCTTCCAGGATGCTTTGGCCTCTTCTGAAATCTGTCTAATTCACTTGATACCAGCAGTATGTACTCATACAAGTAACCTATCATAACTATATCTGCTGCTATATTGTTAACCATTCCTATAACGGTAAGTTTGTAGTAATCTGTAAGAGTATATTGCTACTTGGTTGTTGCTGTCATGGGTTGTTGCTATAATATTGATTGTCGCTGTAACATTGATTGTTGCTATATTATTGATTGATACTACATTATTGTTGCTGACAGTACTTGTATTTGCTTTATTAATTATCAGTCTATTCACTAGTGGTGGCTTTTGTGGTACTTCTGGTAATCTGTAATAAAATAGAGAAAATAGAAGATAAAGCGTCCATGTCCTTGTGTATTACAAAATCCTGTGAGCCCACAGTCACAATCTCCCTTTAGGTCATGACACCTGTATGACAGTAAACAGCACTTGCTCCTCAGCAGTGATTTTTGCCAAGTCCAAATTACTGGCGTCCTGTGCTTCACCTAAAGGAATAAATCCCACTCCACTGACTCCAGGCATTAGCAGAGCTTGGAGGAAAGCAAAAGTAGCTCAGACACCCCCACGGACTGCAGCTCTAACACTTGGAGAGCCTGTGCCAGCTGCAAGTGCCACCACTCCAATTCTTCCCTCCACATGGCATCCTCACTGCCTAACACAGACTCATCCAGCACCAAGGAAAACTACCTGCACCATTGCACTAGTCTGTCTGCAAAAAAAATAAAATAGTTTAATGCTGTCCGGTACAGTCTGAAGGACAAGACTCCATGCCCGCAGCCCGAGCGGCATGCCAGGACACCAGCAGTATGATTCCAGCAGCAGCTCTGAAGAGGACTAAAGACTCAGCAGTTCACTGCTGACAGCTGAAGATACTGCATCAGGCAAAACACGAGGAAATATCCCATGAAATACAACAATTTAAAAGATGGGGAGGGTGCTGCCCTCTTTCTTTCCTTCCTCTTTTTTTTTTTTTTTTTTTCCTCCCCTTCGTTCAGCTGGTTATATGTCTGTAGTAGGAAGACATATTCCAGCCCACAGGAGGTTACCTTTATTGAGGGATTTTGTCTCATTCACTTACTCCATAAAACTACTTAAAGAGTTTTAAATTAAATATGAAATCCAGGCTCCCTGTCTCTGTTTTCACGTTTAGGATTTTTTCTTTCTTTTACTCTTAAACTTGTTGTATATTAGTTGAGACCATACCAATATCTTTTGTGAAGGTGCCCCAGAGAATGAAATTTCTGATGGGGAAACGCATTCTTTTTTTAACAATGTCAAATGAAGGAAGCAGACTGAGGTTATAAGCCACACCAGGGATTCCTGACTCCACAGACTGGTAACAGAGTCTATGGGAATAAGGTGCGTAGCTGTGACCTCTGAAAGGAACTGCTGAATCCTGCTGAGAGTTACTGTGGTGGTGAGGTTTCTCTCTGAGGAAATCTATTTGGTTAAGCTCCTTCTGGGTTTCTAATTCTCAGCTGTAAATCGCTTAGGTACAGCACCCAAAATGCTGGATCGAGTCTGGAGGCTTCCTTCTTTGCCGACTGCTTTTCAAGACAGATTTTTTTAATCACCTACAGATTTGGGCCTTTTCCTTAAGAGAGGCCATTCCCGTTGGCTCCCTGCTGTGTGACAAACTGTGCTTATTTGCTTTTCCGCCTCTCCAGACCAAGGTTTTCCAATGACTCCTAGCAGGTTGCCAGATTTGCATGCACTTCCAAGATTAAAAACCTGGTCGATATGATCTGTTGTGGATCTAGACTCCAAGTTCTCAATGATAAAAAAAATACACCTTTTTCTCTGTCTTTTTTTTTAAGTATCTTGGATTGCCTGGGTGCTCTGTGTGCTGTAAGTTATAATAACTAGAGAACAGGGAGGAAGGCTTTGTGAGAAATGGGTCTAACTCTCTTATTTCAGAATATGATGGTTTTTCCATGTTAGGCCTCTTGAGTCTCTATAGAACAGGAGTACACGGTAATTTAAGCTCACATAGGTGCTCCTTCTGGAAGCAGCTGACCTGGAAACAGACAGGAATATTTTTAAGAAATGTCTTGTGCCTCTGACCAGTGGTGCTGATAATGTTGAGGGAGCCTCCGAGGGACTGCCTGGGTCTCTTGCTCCCTAGTGCATGTTGGTGACTGAGCAGCAAACTGCAACAGAGACTGTCTCCAGGTAGATACGGGAATCCCCATTCATCATCCAACTTGAAAATATCTCTGCTTTACGCAGGTCACTGCCTTTTTCTCCTCATATGCTGTCTTAAGGCTGTGAAGCTGGCAAAGTCAAAGAAACTTGTGCCTGATATCTCCTGTACTAATGACAATCCTGTGTAAGATACTTGCAAAATGCTAGAGAAGTATCCAAACTGCAGCTTCATGAATAGCCCTATTAATAACAAAAGTGAATTATGCTATTTATTGACAAAAAATACTTTAGATTTATAACTTTTCTCTAAAAACTTGGAATTTATGCTGAAAAACGCATGGTAGGTGGGAAGTTAATTTTCCCAGCCATTACTTGTATTGAGAAAATGAGCAGTAACTTAGGATTTCTGTTTACACGTTTCATTCACTTTTTACTAGGAACTTTGTGTGTTTATTAAACTTGAGGCTTGGTATTCTGACCTAATGCTGATGAAACATGGCTATGACTAATACTCAGGCCCAAATATTTGCTATGAGGAGGAAAAGGAGGAGGAGTATGAAGAAAAGTGCATTCAGATGGAAATAGTTTTCAAGTGGATAATAAATTAGCATCCTGGGATTAGTGTGAAAACTGAAAACAAAAAAAAAAGATGCTAAAAAACATGTAGTTACATTCTATTGATAAATCAGTATCTTTTTATTGTATTGCTTATTAATATAAGAGATAAAGTTATCTAGCTAAAAGTAGCAGTGTTAACGTCACACTTTATTTTATACTTGATTCCAGTTCATTTAAATATACCTAAATTTCTAAAAAAACTTCAGAAGCTCCATTGGATATGCAGAAATTCTAGACAATACTGAGTACGTATTCTACCTTGCTACTGTTATGACTGTGTAAAAAGTCATATACACGCTACTCTCAAACTAACTAGGTAGCTGATTGTACATGCAAGCAGATCATAGAAGCTTTCTGCTTTGCAGAAAATCCCAGAAATATATATCGGTTGTGTCCTGGAAGATGGTATTAGCCTTGTGAACTAAAGTGGTAGGTTTCACTTGCAAAGCTGGATGTTAATGTAACCAGTAGATATGTATTTACAGTAATTCACTTTGCAGTCTTTTCGTGTGGATTAGAACTAAACTATCTGACTGACATACTCATTGTTATAAGAAGAAATCTGGATTCAGTTACTTGCACTTAGGACAGAGGTTAGGGATTTGCTGTGTGAGTATTAGAAACTGCTTTTAAAACTCAGATGGTACTGCCATTTTTTGTCAAGTACAAGTTTCATACATCTGGGTCAGTCATGTGGAACAATTTTGGTTGAAAATTGTCATCAATCAAACGTCTCCTATGAATTCTTTTGTATTATAGCTAAGGGAAGTACCCAAGAAGTTTACTATTCACCATCTACTCTTGTCTTATCCAGATCTGAACTATGTATTTCCTTCTCTTAGGTCAGGGCCAAAATGTATATCCTCCTGCTCTCCTTCATTCTCTGCCCAGGAGCAAGCAAAAACTCGCCGAAACTTTCCTGTAGCTTCACATAGGAATACATACCCTCACCTCATATTAATATTCACTCTCTATTAAATAACATGCAGCTGTTCCTCTGCTCCTCTTCCATAGGCGACTGAATGGATTCTTCACTGGATATCAGAATGGCTTTCACACACATGACAAGTCTGTGTTCTGCAAATTGCTTCGTATCTAAAAGACAAGTTCTTCATCTGCAAAATGGGCTCTGAACACTTTCTAGCTTCGCAACACTGCCTGCTGGTAATCCGTCATAATGCCATTTATTCCACTACCGGGAAGTTTAGCCTCAATAACAGTGCAGAAGTTTGTGGCATTTTTTTACTGTACCTTTCAAAATACAGGCCCTGTATGAATGCAATGCAAATATTCTTATGAGCACAGAGGATAGGCTTAGACATTGGTGAAATACAACCCACATCAGTAAGTAGTAACTATAGTAAATAGTTGTACTAGATATATCACAAGCTGGAAAACTGTGAGTAAATCTATTTATTTACGGAATTTGACACTGAAGATTTTTTTCTTTTGGTAGCTAGTCAAGGATTACGAGCATATTTTGTATTTATTTACAAGCTGCATAAACATGTTAGGTAGGCATATGAAAGACTGTTGAACTTCTTAGTTACTGCATAAAACAGCGATGATAAAAGATCTGTGCAAAAATGATTTCTCACCCTGACAAATTTACTGTCAGAGACTGAGCTGTCACTTCTGCCTCATCTCTCCTTGGAAGAGGAAAAAAAAAAAGGTGAAGAAATGTGTCAGAAAGCAAATAAGACTCAGATAATCTTCTAGAGTCTTGAAATGCCATCATCCCATGTGTGTTCTGCCAGTCTGAATGGATGTTGACATCACAGGAGACACATGAGGAACTTGAGAACAAATGGTGTGCCTTAAAACTAATACTTTTGCATCTTTGTCTATGTAGACCTAACCATGGGTTTGGCACATCTGTTTTGTAGATGTTATAATGAACTAGAAAACAGAGGTGTCCTCTTCTAGAGTGCTAATACGATGAAGACCAGGTATATGAGAATGCTCTGTAATGCAATAGTCAATTTCTTATTGTAGAAGATTTGCACGCATAAGAAAAATAATGTACAAAACTGCTGTGACAGCTAAAGGGACAAGTCTTGAATGCATTGTCTTCTCTAACACTGGCTAGAGAAATGGAAAACTTGTTAAAGGAGAGGCACATGGAGAACCTCCAAGCTTGAAACAATGTTCCAATGCTGGAATAACCGGCTTCTTTTGTTTCATTGCTCAGACAATGAGACAAGGTAGAGAAGCTTGGTGGCTTTCAGGAGGATAAAGGGGTTTTTTTGAGGAGGGCGGTGAATCATGTTTAGTTAGGTTTTTTTTTTTTTGTTCTAGGTTGCAACTTCAGCCACCACTCTCACCATTCTCATATACAGACTGTATATCCTGTAAAGTACTGTTTATGTTAAGTATTTCACTTCGGTAACCGTTTAGATGTGTAGGAGGTAAGGGCACTTTACTCCTCATTTTCCTATTATCTTAAGGTTGCTTTGGCTGCCTCCTTTTCCAAATAGTTCTTCAGCGAATATATTAAATTATATTCTGTGCTGAAATCCTTGAAGCAAGATCCTGAGCTTTAGTGCATTTCAGGTAAAATAAACAGTGTTTTGTGTTTAGATCTTCAGCATGTTTGCCAATTTTAACCCAACCACAAAAATAAAATTAAAAAAAATAATCTTTGTCTCAAATACATAATTACTACAGACTGTCCAGAGGAAGACCGTAAGTAAGCACAGACCATGTTACTGCTTACAGAAATACATATGTCGCCATGCTGTAGCTACTTGTCTCATAATTGAAGAATGATCTTACGAATTTGAGGGATCAGGAATAACAAGACTGCAATTCATTTGGCAAGTTCTCATGACACCATCCATCACCCTGATCACAGATTAAGTAGTTTAGGAATGTCAGTCTAACTCAGCAATGCATCTCCTCAAGGTCTTCAAGTACTATTTTATAATGGACAAGTAGCTTTAGAAACAATGGAAACTCCAGAATGAATTTACAATCAGAGGAAGCAGGAACTCTGTGATGTGGCACTTCTGCCTGTAAAGATTTTCAGTGCAGACAGTTTCAGTCTCTGCAGATGTCAGATAATTATAAAGGCATTTATACACAGCTAATGGTCGTTTAGTGACCAACACTACTGAGAGGTCCCAGGGCTTATATGTAATATCACTGGGCCAATTAGGCGCAGGTCATACATTTGAATTGCTCCTGTTAATGCTGGGAGTAGCATCTACACACCAAATGGAGATTATGCATTTAAGTGTTTGTTCCCCAAGGACATCTCTAAGGAAACGTGAACTTCTCTGCCTACTGTTACTCTTTAAAAATGACAGTCAGAATGAACTTGAGTAACAAGCACCTGCTGTCTTCAGCATTTCTAAAAATATATTTCTGCTGCTGAAATTGTTTCTAATGAACACTGCCTAAAGGATGGTAGATGTTAACTTAAAGTACTTTCTCTGAGGGATTTTCCCCTCCACCTATTCTGCTATATTGTACCTTGCAGCTGCAGTATTATGTTGACTTTCAACTGTTGTGACCTCTGTAAAAACTGAGTGACATTTAACAGCTCCATATGGCAGCCTCACCTTGGATGAAACACAGAGTGGACTGTGCTCTGTTCTGTTCTCACTGCAAGCAAAACTGCTTTTATGAGGTTTTTGAAGAACATTTCTATTTCCAAATGCTATACAATATAGTTCTGTATTAGCTGGCACAGAAGGCATGTTAAAAAAAAAAAAAAAAAAAAAAAAACTGGAAGAATTTCAAATTTATATGATAAAGAAAGCATTGCAATAGCAGTGAAATCAGTAGGAGCAGTGAACTTCAAGACCATATTTCTCAATGGAAAACAGTCAAGATCTACAAGAGATATCATGGCCAGATGTTGTGTTCTTACTGCAATGTCAGTTGGCAGAATGGGAAAGATTTGGAAATGTCTTAAATACACTGATCAACTTTTGTTGCTTGAGTTTCCTTCTAAACACTACACAGCAAACAAAAATCCATTGATGTTTTTGATGTGTCTTGCACATAACCCCGCTCTTGAACAAGTGCACTTTGCTTTGCATTGTGGGACACTGTGCCACTTTGAAAGAGCCTGAGTACTTAATTTTGGGTCTGCTTCCATCATGGAGTTTATACTGACTGATATGAAATAAATTCCACTTGTCTTCTGTTCAGCCACATTTTCAAATATTTTAGAAAGCTGAATTCCCAAACATTCATGTTAAGATCGGAAGAAAATAGCAGCAGAAATGATTGGGCTTGTAGGGAAAGAGACTTCTTTCACTGAAATATTTTAGTTACTTCATTTACTGTGATGACTGATTTTAATAACAGTAGGTTTGTGTTTGCATCCCTTCTGAGCTCCCACTACAGCACCTGCTGGAAAGAGCTGTATTCTTCACTCCACTGTGAATGAAGATCTAGATGTGGAATAACAGACTCCCCATCAGATGTTATTTGTGGTCCAAAATCTGTGGAAAACATCAAATTTAATGTAGACTGTTCCTGGGTATATGCTAAGAATGGACATCAGTAAAAAAAAAGCCTTCCTTTTTTTTTTCCCCATTAACTGTAATTGGTATTACAAAGATGCTGTAATATCATAGTATCATATGAAATTATATCTTCTTTTCCGTAATAGGCAAGGCTTTAATATCATAGCTGCAATAGTCAAGGGACCATAACCACAACTGTTGTGCCAAGACATTCAAATCTGACATGGACAGTAGGTTAGGATGGACACTCTCCTGTGGAGTTATTTCGGCTGTCCATCCTGTTGGAAGCAGCACTACAGGTCAAGATTAGTAGCTGGTACTGGTCCTTGTTTTTGCCAATGTCTTATTGGTGCTTCAGAGAAGGATCCTTAAAGGACTCATATAGTTCTGGGATATCTGTCAAGATATGGACCTGAACCAAGATTTTACCGTTGAGCCTGAAAGGAAGTCTCTTGTGTAGAAATAGAACCACCTTAAGATATGTACTTTGTATGTGTCCTAGTGTTCAAATTGAATTTTCTATTCTTTGTTCAGTGGCTTCTGTTTACCTCTCACCTTCTTTCTCACTTTTGCTTTTACCATAAACTTTTTTTCCCTGTCATCTGCTTACTCTCTAGGTTTATTCTTATCTATTTCTTTTTCTTGCTCAGTCTCGCCACTGGAATGCCAACAGAGGACGTTTCAGCCCTCTGCCCTACCATTTGCTCTGTGCCTGTGCCAAGACCAACATCCAGATAGAGGTTTGTTGTGATACTGGTTATCTATAGAAAGTGTTTAAGCATCTCAGGGTATAAATGTATCATGACATCACATGATCGTTTGTGAGCGTGCTGGTTAGCAGTATGGGGTACAGAGGAACATAAGATGTTCTGTTTCTTTGCAAAGCTTTTCTTTAAAACTTGTTGGTTTATGTTTCTTACCTGAAGTTCATACTATTTTTAAGTTCCGTTCTGAATTATCACCGTTCACAAACAGTGAACAGCTGAACAAACAACTAGTTCATGTCTTGCATTATGGGGGTTATTGTCTATTTTCAGCTCCTATACTGTTAGTCCAAATTGTGCGTTCTTCTCTTTTGCTGTTTTGTTATATGAAGCTTGTTCTGTATTTAATTTGTAAACACTTGAACTACTAAAATAATTAATCTGAATTACATGTGCTGCAATTTTTCAAGATTTTTTTATTAACATTATTGTTCATGAAAAGATGTTTCTTGTTGCAGTTCTGAACTTTGTTAGTTTCAGAAAGCCAGTCTGCTTAGGAAGATCTGAACTCATTTTTTGTGGCACCTGACACAATTTTCTGACTAGGACAAGTGATACATAATACAAAATCTACAGCTTGTTTAAAAAAAAAAAATACAAAAAAAAACTTGTCAGTTTATCAGCTTAACAAAACTGGTCTTCATGAAGACATTTCTGACATAGTTTCATTCTCTGCATCCTCTAGTGACCACAGAACGTAAACCAAGGATAGTGTTGGAAACTACTCATAGTACTGTTCATGCTTATTTATTATGAAGCTCAGATCCTTTACGCATGTGTATTTTCTTACAGTTCTCCATCAGAACATGGAGTACACTACTTTAAGAAAAGCCATCAAAAATGCTGAAAAGCATTTAAAAGAGAGTTATTATATTACCACCAGTTTGGCTTTTTTCTTCTCTGGTACTTTACCCTTCATGTGCACACCCAAATCCAAATAGAGGCTGGCTTACATTTCCTCTTTCTGGGTGCCACAGGCTCATCCAACTCTTTCCAGTTAAGCTACAGCCTGGAAAAGTGGGAATCCTTTTGATTCAGAGTATTTGAGAAATGTAAATACCATGGAAATGGTAAATATGAGTACATGAATGAATAATTTTGTTTCTCTGTTCAGCCCGCTCCCCAATCAATGTTATGTACAAACAGCTATGGACCACAACTGACCACGTTTTTGTCACTCTTCAGCATTTAGGACCAGAAAACCATTGTATTTTGAGGTAAGTCTACAGAGGACTTCTATTTTGAAACCATCAAGAATGAGAAATCCTGAAACTGTGTTGTGAAATGCCTTTAGGAAGAGTGGGTATTTACTTCAGCTGCCTCCTCAAGTCTTTGATAGAAGTAACAAAAATTTAACAAGAACTGGGCACATTAAAGGGAGTAGCACAAGTTTTCCTTCTCCCCTGTATGTGAACAGATATATTTCTATTCTGATAATCAAGCTCCGGATGGGTCAGCAGATCATGTGAATACATTATCTTGCTTGACATTGGAATGTTCTTATTTGTCACTCAGACATTTGAGGAATTATGCTGTTATGCTTGTAAAAGTGGCAGCATAACCTTGTCTAGCCCATTTATCAAAGCTCTTGTTGCTCTCTTTTCAAGGCCAGCTGCAAGCAATACACATTTCTATGAGCATGCATAATACTCAAGACCTTTATATGAACAAAGCTGTGTCTTTTTTTTCTTTTTTTTTTTTCGTCCTGGTACATGGCATTCTGTACAGCAAGTCTTTTCTTCCAGAGGTCACCAAGATGAGGAAAGTCAAAATAAATAGCCATATGCATGGGAACAGTCTTTCACCCCAAGGTGCTAGAGAGATCAGAGCAGGGGAGCCGAATGCTAACTGCAGATGCAGTTTCCTCGAAACACTTTGCCTTATAACTGGGAAAAAGAGGTGGAAAAAAGCCTAGCAAATGCAGCCATCAGGCCAAATGGTGGCAGTCAGATAACCTCTTAAGGCCAGTTTCTGAGGTGTAATCATTAAAACTGCAATGGGAAAAAAAGTAGGACGGGGTATATGTCTTTGTGTCCAGGGTGTAAAGCAAGCAGCTGGCTCCAATTTTTTTCAAGGCTGTGCCAATTCACACCATGAACCTGGAGAGTGTCTCTTGGTGGACTGCAAGCTTTCTAAAGCCAGACTATGGCTTTCATTTATGCATCACTAACTACAATGTGGTTGAAACATCTGACATACCAAAGAGCAAGAAACATCCGAGATACCATGCAGAAACCCAAACCTGAAGGGGTCTGCTGGACTGCTTCCTTCCCCCAACGTCTGGCTGTTCCTTTCCAATGAAACTTGTGCAGGTATAGTCAGGAGAAAGAGAAGTCCATGTCTGAACTTTGTCTTTTCTCTTCAGCATGCTGTCCTGTTTCCTTTGCTTGACCTTCATTTATTTATTGTTTGTTTGTCTGTACGCATTGCAAAATCATGTTTTGCTGTTTTTTTCCTGTTACACCAGATCAGCAGTGTGTGCATGATTTACCCCTGTAGGGCTTACCAAAAGGAGTTTGTATAGAGATCTCAGTAGTAGGATTGGTTTAATTTAGATAAATAACAAAAACTTCACTTCTGGGTATCTTTGATCAGCCAGGCTGATTTTGTTAGTGAATATAAAATAAAGGAGATTTGATTCTCAGTAGCTAAGATGGAGAAAAAAACATCTTTTGTTTGAGAAAATATAGTGTAGTTAAAATTCACTCCAATTTAGTAGACAAACTTTTTTTTAACTACTGTTTTAACTACTCCCCCCCTCCCCACCCCAGTTCACTGGAAAAGCATTTTCTGAAAAAAAAAAAAAAAGGTGTTGCAGGGGAACAGAAATAAGTAAATCCTGCAAATTTTTCAGTGTCTCTAATAATGCCACTTCAAGATGTTAGAATCTACAGCAGCGAGACATTGTTCTATTATCCCAGATAGTATTTTCTATATATATTTTAATATCAGCTGTGAAATTATTTCTCAGTGGCAGAGTCTTAGGAGACCATTTATTTTTCATAATTATGATGTATTTCACTGACAAAATTTAAACATTTCTATTCATTCTTCCATGGCCCTGGAGCAGAAAATAAATACAGACATGATATTTTACCATCAAGGGACATAATATTTTATCTTCAAGAAACTGTTTATTTTTCTATCCCAGAGAGAAAGGAAAGTCAACTCCAGGTTCTTCTCAGAGAGTCATCTCCTTGTGGAATAACTAGATATGATCTAATAAAATTATGAAAATGCCATCATTTATAGTGAAAGTTTTGATGCGCAATGGTGAGCTGGACTATCAAACGAAGTTATACTCCCAGGAAAAATCTAAAGTAAGTTCAAAGGAACTCACTGACAGGATATTTGTTGAAAATACCCAGAGCTGTGAAGCATCTAAGGATATACGCACTACTTTCTTACCCAAGGGATTGCAGTTTTGATGCTGATGGTGTAAGAACAATACAAACACAAGCATTACAAATCCATAGGTCTTTGGTGAGCAGCTTAGGGAGTATACCATCCTGAACATTACAACTCAGTGTCATCTCCTGAGTTTGGAGACTGGACTCTGTGACTTGGCAGTCTGAAATACTCATAAGAGGGCAGCACCAGAAGTTCAAGTCAGTACTTAAGTTATCAGGACCAATCTACACAAACCATAGCAAAAACTTCTGAATGTTTCAAGTTCATTTATTTGTTTTACAAGCACTGGAATGCATTGAGGAAAAAAAATATTTCAGCAATTTTCAATAGATTTTCTGTTAAACCTGCTTCATCTATCTATGGCACATGTGTACTATTGACAAATGACTGACTCAATCTTGGTGAGCACTGTTACAAGGCCTGTTTAATGACATAATAATTGTCTATTTATTTCCAGGTGGAAAAGTTAAATCCATAGTTTTAACATGTTACAATTTTTATAATATTTTATTGCCTGCATGACTCTTGGATAGAGTGACCAGGCTCATTTTCCCTTCCTGCTCACATATTTTTATCAGCTAGCAATTAATCAGAACATCTTTCTGGTTCACAGAACTTTTGAATTAAACTCTACTATGTAGCATTTCAGACTACAGTCACAAAGGACAGCAATACTGTGAATAGTAATAAAAGAAGTCCTAGAAAGAAAATATTGAACTGAAATAGAAAAGCTGCCAATTGTTACTAAAAGTGTGTCCTCAGTGAGATCAGGATTGAGATTTATTTTTGTGGTGGGTTGACCTTGGCTGGCCACCAGGTGCCTACCAAGCTGCTCTATCACTCCCCTTCCATCAACAGGGGGAGAAAAATACAATGAAACGCCCAAGGGTCGAGATAAGGATAGGGAGACTCCTTACCAATTACCATCACGGGCAAAATAGACTCCACTTGGGGGAATTAATTTAATTTATTGGCAATTCATTGTAAGAGATAGGATAGTGACAAATTAATTAATAATTAATTAATTAATTAAAATGAAACTAAAACCTTCTGTGCCTAAAAACATGAAAACTCTTCCTATGAAGACTTATGTGTCAGCTTCATATGTCTGTTTCTTTAAAAGGTTGTTTCAGCATGGCCTCGGTTAAAAGCCATGCACTTCTTGTGCCTGTGTGCATACTCACCTCTTTCAGTTAATGACTATTGTAAAGGATTTCATTTTCATTAGGACACTACAGTTGCATATTGCATGTGCATTGGAAGAGTTTAAGACCAATACCCATCTTCACTAACTGGCATCACAGAAGTCCTCTCCAAATGCAGCTATTTATGTTACTGATATTTGTATGTTTGTATATTTGTATGTTTTTAAAGTGTTTTGATCAATTTTATCAACCAAGAAATACATAATTTAACAAAATCTGCTGAAAAAGAAAACATTGTAAATGTTTTTGCTGTTCTGTTTCTCAGCCACATTGAGGATGTAACACCCTGGTACACTGCCTGCCCTTGAAACAATGTGCTTGCCAACTTTCCTTTATTGGGAGCACTTGAATTTACAGATTGAGCGCTGCCACTTACGATTCTGTTATGAGCCTCCAAATGTTTTGCTAACATCACTCCTTCTGGGATTATTAGTGCTTAACTTTTATTTCTTTTTAAGTTAAATCTGTAAGCTCTCAAAATTTCAGGGGTAAAAAAGGAAAAGTTAAGCAAGTGCATCCGAGATACACACCAAGCAAGTCACAACTCATTGCTCAAGCTGCTTTTCCAATTTCCTTTAGTGATATTTTAGGAATTAATGAATTTTAAACAAGTGTTTGCAGTATTGAATTTAAAGTTGGATGATGAATACTTGTAACATATAGCTGCAATTAACTTGAACTTCTTCAGCTAAATTAAACCTGGATTAGAAACATCAAGTCATCTTTCAGCCAGGTGAAGCACAGATGAAAAGCATCAGGTTACTACAAATCCTCCAAGAGGTTAAATTCCATCCTAAGGAGCAAAAGTGTTTCTGAATAATACCTTTTCCAAATGAACATCCTGTTTGATTGGGATATACTCTGCAGGTCAACAGATTGTTTAGCTTTATCTCCACAAATTGAATTCTTACCAAAAAAAGAAGTCTCCACACAGAAAATCGATATAGGAAAACCATATATGGAGTTGTGAATAAACTGGCTTTTCATTCTTTTGAGTCTGGTAAACTGTACTTGGGTCTGATTTATCTTCTTTGGTCTGCTTCTGGAAGTTTTATGAAGTGCCTAAATCAACTACTCTTGTTAAGCTAGCTTGAAAGCTGTGGGGGTTTTTTGCAGCATCATATAAGCGTTACGCTGACAGAGAGAACTCCTTCATGTGTGTTACCCACGGATTACATATCCCCTCTGCCATGGTTTGAGACTCCACTTCTGCCCAGAAACTCCCTGAAACTCAGCAAGTCCCACAGATATGACTTAATTGCAAAACAGAATGTTATTAGCAAGTACTGTGTATCATTAAACTTGATGGGGTATGAGTTAGAACAACACAGAAAGAAGCACACTATGATTTATCTCATTTTCACTGTATTTCTTGAATAATTCTGAAGCACTGCAATAGGAGCAGTATGAGGCACCATACTGAATAACGATGGCAATACAGGGAAGGAGCTTTAACTGTTCCTGATCTTTCATGAACTTCGTGCCTATTTCTCTTTCAAGTCTAGAAAATACAAAAATCAAGGCTAGGAGCCAATTTTTTAAGGAAAGTAGCTATACAAAGATGCAGAAAAATGTCAAGTAGGGTTTTCAAAGGCCTGACTGAGTAGTAGATAATGAGAATGGTTCATTTATAATGAGAAGTAGCTACTAATGATTTTCATCGAAGCTAAGTGTCCAAGCACTGGATGACTGCTGGACCTCTTTTCTAAGAATCTGTCTACATGCGTTATGCTTATTTTACCAGTTACTCTGTATATTACCAGCCTGATCTGCTGCTGCTGATGCTTCATTAGCCTGTAATATTTACCTTCCAAGTGAATTCCTGTGCTTCTGAGTAAGCTGCTTTACCTCAACATGGAAACTGTTCGTTTTAAGTTGTTTCTAATCTCACAAAGCATTGGCAAGTTCTTCTAGTGAAGGGATGCTTTAAAAAGTTGCTTGTAACAATTTTTTGTCTCTCAGTACAAGCCAAATAAGGTAGAAATGCACAGTTGTTGATTTTTTTATGACTTAAGGTGGTTTTATTGCTCTGAGAATGTCTGAGTTTCTCAGCAATACAGTAGTAGTCAAAGGCCTTCACATCTTCAATAGAGAAAGCCTGCCCAGAGATTCTTCATCTGATTAGGGTCAACTTCTGTAAAGTAGCACAAGTAATTCCTTCAGTTTATTGTCCTGAGACTTTTCTTTCTGAGTGAGCTTTTAATTCTGCCCTTAACTGCTCTCTGTTGATGTAATACCACTAATTTTCATACCAGCTGTTCTAGGAGGGAAATAGAACCAACAAATAAATTAACATTTTAATTCAGTACGCACTGAAAATAGTCCCTGCAGTAATCCTGTTTCCTGTTCTCCCTGAAATTTTGAGAGAGGATCTCTCCACCCCTTCCACGATAACAAGAAGACCGAGGCTGAATTCAGCCTTTTGCTTCTCTTGTTGTAGAAAGCTTGTGCTGTTCTCAGGCTTTTAGCCCATGATAGGAAAGCCGGATTTGCCTTTTCAGTTGAGAAAATTTGAGCTGGCTCCATTTTCCAGTATGATTGGACCATTTCCCATACACCTTCTAAGGAATCTTAATGCTGAGTGACATTGTTTGTTTAGGTTTTTTCCCTTTTTGTTTAGTAGGTGTTGACTGTCAGTTTTTGGCTAGAAAACAAGTTTCTGATCCTTGAAACCCGCAGCAGCAAGGATAAGTAGTCAAAACTCTTAAAACGTGTTAAGTAACTATCAGTATTAAAGCATCTCACAGCATAAAGAAGGAATCAGCTTCACACTAAAGAAATGCAGCAGTTGGCCAGTTCTAGGTAATAAGACTGACTTTAGCAAGGCTTCAGAAATATCTTCGTTGTAAAGGTTATTTCTTTGTCTGTAACTTTATTTCAGATATGTGTATTATTACAGATTCTCTTTGTAACAGTAATAATGTACAGTAATATACACAAATGGAAGAGATCTTTAAAACCAGGCAGAGATAGTGGTGACATTTGCAAGCTTTCTGTCAGCCACGATGACTGTTCCTCAGTATTATCTTCTGCTTATCAAGGATGCTTAGGACAGTTTGCCCTTTGCTTCTACAACTCCAGAATTTGTCCTTTAGACCATGAGATGCTGAACTTGACAAGTGAACTTTTCACAGGCAAAAATATTGTTGACCCTCTGCATCATCATCTATGTTCACTGAAAAAGAACACAAATGCAAAGAACTGCTGTAGATATAGAGAAGAAAAATGAAGACCTCATCTCCTTTTCAAAGAGGGATGATTGCCCATTCAGAAGAAAAAATAATCCCCTGTATTTTTTATGTACTACCATTCATAATAGCAAGCAAATGTTGAAAATAAGTGGTGGATCATCTGTGAAGTACTCAAACTCTACAGAGTATTACTATGAGATCCAAAGAACAGCACATATTTGCTACTAGATGCCTCTCCTTCCTTCTTGGTTCATCCTAAGCAGGCACACATCAGAAGGCCCTTCTGACAAAGGTGAATATGTGCATGCTCTGCAGGGTTGGCTGCCATGTCCATACACCTCTGTCAGAACCAATACTAAAATACTGACCTTCCTAACATAAGGAGCAATTTAGCAACTAATCTTCAGAATAGGCATTTGAAGGTGCACCTTTGTGTTAGGATAATTCTTAAAAAAATGAATGGCTATCTGAAGTTCAGTGATTTTGCTCTTGTTAAGCCTGATTTCACACTTGCATTTAAAAGCTCTTGTCAAAATTCCTCCTCGATTGCATGCAAATGTACAGAAAGCGGGAGGAAGTACCCCTGAAAGGGACATAGTCTTTCATTGTTCAACTCTTGTCTCATCCTTTGATCTTTCTATAGGTGATATACACACTTGCTTACCACCTAGGTATTTAAAATTACTATGGTTGAACTCTCTGCTACATGATGGATTAACCACTAAGGCTTTGCTCCAGGAAAAGGAAAGCTTGGTTGTAGTACTCTTTTGACACAGGCTCCCTGTTAAGACTAATCTTTCTCAGGCTTTACTTGCAAAATTAAGTTACTCTGATATTGCAGAGGAGATGTGGACAATACATTGCTAGGTGGCAATGGCTTTTACTTATTGGAGGAATGTGTAGCAAACACTTTGACTGGAAAGATGGTTATGTTCAATCGACAAACTCGTGGCTAATCACCTCTGTAAAGCTGACCCATTTCTATATGACAGTGCCAAAAGGCTGAGGATCATATATTTATATATGTATGTATGTGTAGAGTGTGTTCATGCACGTATGTATATGCATGTGTGTATAGGTATACATATTTATATACAGACTTATATATGCACATATACTTCTTATAAACAAGGATGAGGACAGAATGAGTATCATTAAAGACTGAGCTTTGCATTTGGTTTTACAGCGCTGGAACGTCCTGCAGGAATGGGGAAGTATCTCAGTATGTGACGGTGTTGCTGCTCACCTCAGAGGAGCTCAGCTTTCTAGGCTCATGATCCACAGGTGCTCAGGACTTTTTCTCCTCTGACTCTAGAATACCCGAATTATGTTTATTATTTATAAATCTGCATGCAACTGAGCTTAGGCAAGCAAGTGGGAGATTAATGTCATGGGAACTGAAGCTCTGACTGGTGATGTTCTTGTTTCCAGGGGTCTACCTTGGCTATTGTTTCTAGGTAGCAGATCAGTAACTTTCTGCCAGAGAGGAATCTAGTAATGCTATTTTTTTCTGGTATTTTTAAAAGAAATGTTTTACACTCTGTCATCCAGGAAACCAGCTCCTTAATAGTCTGGTTTCATGACTTAATGGTCATGACAGGATTTCTCAGGATTTCCTGGCCAAATTGGCTTTAATCTTAATCTCCTCCAGTACTTTCTATTCTTGCATACTCATTTTTCATGTGACTGTCTGCCTTTCAGACCTCCCCATATGCTCTACAAAGCTGTCACCCAACCTATCTCCAGGCTGCAGTCTCATGGTGACAGTTCAACTACAACGAAACATTTGAGATAACCAAGTTACTAGCCTATTCCTGTGTGCAGGAAGCAAAAGTGAACAGAAAATGTGAGGAGAGCTCTATCTTCAGGTAATCTCTTTTTACCAAGCAGAGACACAATTTTCGGCCAGAATCCCTGAATCAAGCAAACCAGCCTGGAGCAGCAGCACAGCCCCCTGCTCTGACCTGGAGGAGAACACTTCCTTTGGAGCAGGCTAAGGGTGGTGGCAGAGTTATGATGGGAAACATCAGAAGTTTGGGGGCAGACAGCAGTCTTTCAGTGTAACTGCAGTGAAAATAGTCAACAAGGGGGATGACTTAACATATGCCAGCATATTGGGCTAGATCAGTGTTTAAAGGATCCACAGCACTCAAGTTCCTAGTACGAACCGCTCATGTGCACCCATACGCAATGTGCTGACTTCAAACTCCCTTGCTTTAGTTTATGCCAGGCTTTCACTCCTTATCTAGCATCCTTTTGGCTAGTCTGAGCCATGTGTACATAAGGACTCTAGCGTGTCAGGTCACTCTCAGAAGAAATCATTACTGTTTTAAGAAAGATGTGAAAAAAAGTCCATTTTCCTATGCTAAGGAGTAGTGTATAACTTAGGAACTGTTCAAGTTTCCTTCAGCCTCCTTGGCTAGAACTGAAAGAAGGTTTGTGAACATGATTTACTGCACGTTACAGCAGACTAGCCTACAGCATAGTCTTGTTTGAACAGATTTAGGGTGTCCCAGGCTTTTTACAATTTCTTTTTTCTGCAAAAAAGATGCTCTCCACAGGTCAGGGTATTCAGAATGAAAAATGGGATGGCAAAATAGCAAGTATGGCTTTGTAATACCCTTACTGCAGAATTTCAGCTGTGAATTTCTGCAATTAATTGTCAGCTATCTCTTGGCCTGAACAAAAACTTTGGATTAAAAAATCCCAGAGTTTGGTTCTTCACTTAGCTCATTTCTGTTATTTAAGGAAATGGAACATCCATACTCATCTTCGCCAAGGTACCTGTAGATCAAATGATAATAGCTTGGTTTTGTTTCAGATTTCAATAACCAGCATCCATGAGGCTGCACTGAAGTTTGAAATGGGAGATTATAGGAAAAAATGAGAGTGTACATGAACCTAGACTACTCACTGCACAAATTTACCAAAGATCATTACGTACAGTAGATACAATTTCTTCCTAAGAAATAGTTTCCATTGAAAATTCTTATTTTTATTTTCTCTCCTTTTTTTTTTTTTTTTCACATTACCATGGCAAGGGATCTGGGAGGCCTCTGTAGGACAACTTAGTGTCATGTTGTCAGCTCTCACAGCTTGTGCCCACAACAATCCTACTTGAACTATATAATTTCAGGCTTAAGCAGTTATTAAACAGAAATATAACCTTTATTCACTTGTGTTCCTGAAAAGACTAGCAATTCTTTCCTCATCCAAAGACACCCATAGAACAAAGACAGGAAAAAGTATTCAACAAAGTATTAAATGACAAATCACTAGGAGCTCTCTAATTCCATTACAACAGCTCAGGTGTTGTGTGGGAGGCTGGTTTTCTTGTTTGTTTGCTTTAACACTACCTCCACCGAAAACAAAGAGGTCTCAGAATGTGCATAGGATTATTTTTACAGCTGCCAAACTATGTGGAGTACAAATGCAGACTGGACTCAAAAGGATTTTCTCTGGCAGGATGAGGATGACTATTGCTCTGCTATACAGGTAACAGCAACAAATGGTTCTACCCAAGACCTTTTCTTTTGTTACTAGCTAATAAATGGAGCTTATAGGGAACTTTCTAGTGAAACCAAAACTAGTCAAAAAACAGTCGTTTATAGCATATCTTGTCCCAACACTTTGTATTCTCCAAGCTCCCTGAAGCTGCTTGATTAAACTGATGTCTCATTTTACAGCAACTGCTGGTATTAATTGTGGGAAAAAGGATATAACTTTCTCTGACCATCTCTGCTTTGAGGACGTTTGCTGGAAATGAGAAAAGCAACTAAAGAAACCAAAGGAAATCTGTCTTGAGCTAGTTTTGGGGCAGTTCTGTTAAAATCTGACACATATTTAATTAATAGTCTCCAAAGACACTCAGACTATGGGAAACATTGTTTGTTCTGTGCCATTTGTTACTTTGGTTGAAAACTGACATTCTGAGACTTGATTCAAATTAACATCAGTTGCCTACAAAAATTTCAACACATAAAGCTTAGGCTGGACTGTGCAGTCATGAAGTCACTACAGTCAGACTACAACCAGGTTGGGCACGCACATTTCTAAAGGAAGGCACCTGCATGTGGCTGCATACTTTCATTGTGCTTTCCTTTTTATGTATTTGTAAATAGCTATGCAACATGTCATGTAAGTTCCTTTAAAGATATCACACTCCATTCCTTGCCTGGATAGGTGACAGATTTGGTATAATCTTCTTCTGTCCCCTTTTTGCTCTCTTTCACTAAAAGTTCTTGAACTTGTGCTTTTATTGATCTTCACATGTCTTCTCAATCTCTCTTGCATCCATTTATGCTATGTGGCCAGTATTCTAGTAACTATCACCTTATCATCTAAAAAAATACTCTTTTGTATTCCACAAGTTACAGCCAGAATACTTTTCTCATCCATACAGCCCTCTATAATCTTACTATCCTTTGACCTTTTGCTAGATAATAGCCCCCTTATGTAAATATGCTCAGTCAGTAATCCATGATTACTCATGGTTGAGCTTAATTTTTCTCTTTCAACTAAAGCCAGTCGATTAGCAAGGGAACCAATTAATTATCACTCATAAAATCCAGACAAGCTAGAAAGGACTTTTGAATAGCAGTCAATATGCTATGAACAGCACAAAACATCTGAGTGTGCTTAAAGTTAATCTTGCAATATTAGCAGAGATCTGTTATGATACCACTGCTTTTAGAATTATTATTAAATTTAACCTAATACAGAAAGCTGGTCATGAAGTTTGGTTCTGTGTTTCTGGGAATTTCTAATACGAAGGACCACGTGACACGTGTTACTGTGAGTTTAAGTTCATTTCCATCTGGGGAAAGTTTGTTCTAGGTCTCTAAAAAAAAAAAACCAAATTAAAATGAGAATGGTACATGAACAAGATGAACAGAAGTATAGCGGTCTTCCAATACCTCAAGGGGGCCTACAAGAAAGATGGGGAGAGGCTGTTCAGCGGGGCCTGTTGTGATAGGACAAGGGGTAATGGGTTTAAATTAGAAGGAGGTAGGTTTAGATTAGATATTAGAAAAAAAATTTTTACAATGCGAGTTGTAGAGCACTGGAACAGGTTGCCCAGAGAGGTGGTGGATGCCCCATCCCTGGAAATGTTCAAGGCCAGGCTGGATGAGGCTCTGAGCAACCTGATCTAGTCAGGGATGTCCCTGCTCCTTGCAGAGGGGTTGGACTAGATGACCTTTGAAGGTCCCTTCCAACCCAAACCATTCTATTCTATTCTAAGTATGAAGCAGAAAAGGCAGAAAAGACTGCCCTGGACATGCAAGGTGCTTGGCAATTTGGGTCACTAAGGTCAGACATCAGAGCATTAGAGAATGAGAGCTAGACATCTTTTAGTATTGGTAGAGATCTGGTCAGAGTGAACAGCAGTAGGCATAAAATCAATCACGCTACTAAATATCTCATTATTTTGATTTCGAACCATCTTCTTCCAGCCTGATTCTCTCTTCCTTTTGTGGGTGATATAGACTGGTCTTTAAATACATGTTCTTTGGGTAGACTCTTCAGTGATTTAGCTGATCTGCTATGGGATATGTCACAGAGCTTTGCTCAGTGCAATTTATATCATATTTACACTAAACAAACTTCCTTTTCATCTTAGAGTTATTGCCTCTGCTTTGAAACTGATTTCAGGTCTTTTTGGTTCATTACAGACACTTTCCCTTCTGACCTTTGCAAAACTAGTTCTCCAATATTGCCTCTCTGTAGACATGGATGGCTCCTATGTGGATTCCCTTAAAGAGCGTAGTGACAGACGCAACAGTTCTTACTCGCTATTAAACAGACTGGGAGCCCGGAATCCTACCAGAGGCAAAGAGGGGAGGCAATTACTGTGATGCAATTCAGAAACATTATTCTTATTTTGTTTCAGCAGTTTTAAATGCCAAATTGATAATCTGAGACACACCAAATATTAGAATTAAACTTGCATGGGTGACCTTAGTTCAGCTCTGGTGTGTGTGTGTTATGATAGGCCTTAGTGACTGGATCTCAAATAGCTTTCTCTTAGGACTTCTGTCTCAACCAGTGACCGGAGTAGCTGGTTCTCACAAAACTATTTTTTGTCTGTGTAAGCATGAACTTTATGTATAATCTACTGTATTTTACTTAAAGTCACCGTTCAAGACAGGACTGTTGTTTTTACATAGGCTTTTTTACACTTCTTATAACAGCTCTGTGATTCCTAACCACTTATTTATCTCTGCTTTACCTGTAAAATGGGAGGAAAAGGCTTAAAAATCTCTTTGTATTTGGCACTACTGAGCCACACGAGATGGAAAAATGAAGAAATGTCAGGAGCAGTGGGTAACAAAATATGAGTTAGATGAAACCTAAAGATTAAAAGGGTGTGTCCCCGCCTCGTACTCCTCTCAGAAAATCAGTTATGTTAGATCAGCTTCATTAGTCATTTGCAACAATAAGAAAGCATAGTATCTGGCCAAATTAATATCTCTAAACTAAGTTTACAAAGTACTAGTGAAAATCAGTAAAAGCCTTAATGTCATACTCTTCTGCTTTGTGGGGTTTTTGGTTTTTTTTCTTGATTTGTTCCCAGGACTCACCAAGAAATAAGCAATTTATTTCTTCTGTATTTTTTTTCAGTTGCTTTCTGAAGAGTAGGAGATATGAAGGAAAAAAAATCATATGAAAGACCTATTTTCTAAACCTTAAAATGATTAAGGTTAAAATTAACGAAGCTATCGCTGTACCTTTTCCATATTTCCCACGCTGCCATTCTCTTTATCTGCAGGTACTTGACAAACATCAAACCAAATACTTTTTAGCTTGAAAGCAGAAAGGAAGATTTCCTGAGGGATTTAATATTAAAAAAAAAAAAAAAAGTCATATATTTCTTCTCCTTAGCAGTATCACTATTTCACAGTCGTGGCTGGATTTGGTAGCAATATTAATATTATTGAAGAGTACCTTCAAGTCTGACAAGAAAGATTAATCAAAAGCATACAGCTGCTGGCTTTCACTTTTTGAGCTAAAAACAAAACCTATGAAGACATCATTGTAACAGTAGAAAGAATCTTTAGCCTCAATATTCAGAGGATCTTAGAAATTTCAAATATTCTGGATTTTGCAGGAGCAAGTCAGATGGTATTTTGAGACAGACTGAATAAGGCCAACAGGGTGACCTGGCAATCATTTGGGAATAATGGATGGAGCGTTATGTATTAAAAATTTCAAATGATTCAATGATTCATTCTCTGGTGTGTATTGAAGTAATTATGGATTCTCTAGTAAGATGTTCAGAAAATAATTTAACAATGTGTTGTGAATGCATTGGCATTGGTGCCAATAGTGACAGACCTAAAAGTAGTCTGAGATGTCAGGTCACAGTAAAGACAACTCCCATGGTTTAGTTGTTCTCATTTGGTAGATCTGGGCAGCTGCCTGCTTTAGGTGTTAATGAATGGATTTCTGCTTAGCTCTTCACTGCATGAGGAGCCTCAGTGCCGAAGTCATGATTTTCAGATTCCACTCAGAGACACAGTAAGCATTTCTAAGTTGTACTACACCCTGTCCCACTGCTTTGTGTGTGCTGCTGAGGGACTGTATATATATTAATTACTGAAGGAAATATGTGAGTTACTGCAGGAAGACATAAATTGATCTACCTGGCTTTAATCAGAGCTAAAACAACCAGGACCTCCTTTGAACTCCTAATTGGCATAGCCAGATGGGAAGCTATTGACCATCACAGTCTATCTGTGTAAACAGGTATTTAATACGTAAATGCTCATTTTCTCAAGTTCAGTTTGAAGGACACCTACCAGCCACTTCTTAACACTTTCCATTTACACAGCACACCAACTAAGAAAAATACTTCTTCTTGGACAAAATGTGGCAGCCTGATTTCTTTCCCTTTACTGAAGAATTAGTATACATGACAATTTGTGAAGAAATGACAATCAAATGGATTTTCTTTTTCCTGACATAGGAAAGTATAACACTTTATTGTCTCCATGACCAGAGATTAATACTGTATAATGTGCCATGTATTTGAATTTCTACAGCTGTAGACTTGTCCTCAAATGCAATAATCTAACCTACATCAGTTTATACCAGCTGAGGATACTGGACATCTGTCCAATGCTGTGTATACTTATTTATCACTTTCTAGCTCGTATCTCCGCTGTCGTATTCTTGTGTTACCAAATACCATCACATTTATGTGTCGTTACTCACAGAAAGTAAGCACTTTTAACTCCATGATCATGTTTCTTTTAGTTGTTTAACATAGATTCTGAACAGCCCTAGAAATTGCAGTGGGACTTTCCTGTCTTACCCTTTGTTCTAATCAGTTTGAGGTTTTGGGTTTTTTTTTTTTTGTGGGTGGCAGGCAGAGGGGGAGTCTTTTCACTGATTTAAGTTTGTCTGCCCAATTTCAATTGAATTGTTGCAATAAATAAAAATAGCTCAATTTCAGATTATCAATCTTTCAACCATGAGTGCCTTGTGTAACAGATCCATAGATAAACCCTCAGTGAGCGGCATTTCAGTTTTACAGTGTACGAACGATGGCTTGTGTCATACAGTCAATTAACACATAAGACTACACAGTAATTCAGGTTGAGACTGACTCTGGCAGGTCACTTAGTCTCTGCTTACTATGAGGAAACGGACGTTTCAGTAGACTTCTGGAGGATTTTAAGTGACATAATGTTCCTCCAGTATTTGTCAAGAAATACCGCAAGGATCTGCTGAAGAGATCAAAACCGGCCATGTTACTAACTCGCTAATACAACAGCTTGTTGTCGTTGTTGCCACTGCCCCTTGGGTTGAGGAGCTGCACATCGCGGTCGGTGCTCAGCAGAGGCGATGGGTGCGCACGGCCCCGCCAGCCGCCCCGGACACGCGGTAAAGCCGACCGGGACGGATTTTCATCTAAATGTCTGTCTTTGTGCAGCACCGGCCATTTCCACAACTGCAGCCACAAGACCGGCGCCCGGAAACGCTCCAGCAACCTGAGCGGACAACATGGCGGCCGGGCGCAGCCTACCTCCCCACCCCTTCCCGCCGGTTCGCCGGCGTTCCCGACAGGCACCGCGCCGCTCGTCACAGTCTCCCGGTCTCCCTATTGGTGACAGGGGGTGTCCGCGCGCCCGCCAGCCCGCCCCCGCCCCGCCAGTCGCCGCGCTCCGGCGTCGCGGCGGAGAGATGGCGGCGCTGGAGGCGCGGAGGATGGAAGGGGACGTGGAGGACGGGGAACTCTCCGACTCGGACTCCGACATGCCCGGCGCTGGCTCCCCCGGAGACCCGCAGCAGGTGGGGAAGGGGCGGTGGCAGGCCCCGGGCTCCAGCCGGAGCAGCGCCACCCTTGGAAGCGGAAGGCCCGGCCGGCAGAAGGCAGCGACTGGGCCGCAGGGGCCGTGCCGCAGCCGCCCGTGGTGCCCCGCACCTGGCCCGGGGGCGGGAGGCGCCGGACGGGCTCGCTGGGGAGCGGGGGCGGCCGAGCCGGGGCCGGTACGCCCGGGGCCGGGGCCGGGGCCGGTACGGCCCGGGCGGCTGGGTCAGGGGGGCCCTTCCGCAGGAGCGACTGCTTGTCCCGCAGCCTCGGCCCGGGAAGCGGCTTGTTCCGCCGATGCCTCTTCGCTCGGGAAAACCATGTGCTGTCGAGGGGTGGAGGAGGCTTTTGTTGCTGCTGGACGCTGGGTTTGGTGAGCAAAGGAGAGTGCTCACCTGTATCGTTGGTCGCTTCGAGAACAATAGAAACAAGCAGCTGTAAAAACGCATGAAAGCAGCAAGTGGCGGTTACTGCTTTGCCCTGTCTTTAAGCTCTGCTGCATCCGTGAATTGCTGAAGAGATATTACTTATTTCCAAGTGTCTCCTGTTGTTTTCAGGTTTGAGTGTATTATGAAGTTTATGGGGAATTATGGCGGTGTGTGGGCTGCAAGAGATCTGGAAATAAGATAAATTGGTATATGACACCGTATGTGTAAGAATCCTTTAGTTATTTTGATTTAATTGCAATATAGTTCTGGGATGTGTAGCACAAAGCAAATTATTACAGACGTGAGATTCTTTTTAAATTTATGGAGTTGTTAGTGTTTTGCATGATGGAATAAATTTTAAGTTAAAGGTTTGTGTTTCACAACGCAATAACATAAGCTGGAGGTTTCTGTTTTCTGTTTGCTAATAGGAGGAAGAAGAAGTGATGCCATAATGTTGGGGAAGGCAGTAAGATTAAAGAAAGAACTTTTATTTCTCTTGAAACTCTTAACTTTTAAAGATCACACGATAGCATGTAAATTTATGATAGGACACCAGTTAGGAATTATGAGTAAGGAAAATGCTTACTGCAGATTACTGTAGACAGTGTGACCGAAAGTTTCCAGCAATTGGGAATAACAATTCTGGTTACCCATGGTGATTTCGCACGTTGGGCAGGTTTGAGCAGACTTGGCTTTCATATTTTAGTTTATCTGTCAGGTGTCTGAGGAAACAGGATTTCTTGTATATTTTTCAGCATTGGGACTTCTTTTGTGAAGTATGTTGAAACCTTTAGGGTTTTTGTTCTAATTAATAAGAAGCCGTAGTGAGTGTGGTCTGTTGTTGGTTTAAAGGAAGAAAACCCTCTTTCTTCTGTAAGGTACTGCTGTCCCCAGCTGGTCATTTGCTGTCCTGATCGAACCAGAATCAGCACACTGTTAGCTTCTCAAAGTCTGAGCAGCGTCCAAGTTTTGCGGGTTTGGTTTTGGGGTTTTTGTTAATTTTTTTCTTCTCACTTGAATCTCTGGGAGCACTGTTGTTGTTGCAGGTTGCTAGTCTTGACCCATCTCAGACTCCAGAGAGAATATTAATTTCTGTGTTGTTAAAAAAACTTCTTGTAAGTTTCCGTGGTGGTTTGGTTTTTTTAAATCTTTCTTAGAACCTCTGCGCATGTTGTGCCTTTGTCTGATTTGGGAATTTTTGTAGCTTTTCCAGTCTCATAATAATTTTAATTTAGTTCCACAAAGATTATGCTAGGTAGATTAGATTAGCTCCTGATCTGTGTTTTCTGTGGCAGCTATGGTGTCTTTCATATACAAGCATTCAAAATGCAGAAGCTTCCTAAGGATGCTCCTGCCAACCGTAGTCCAAAAGGTGCTCATAGAAGACTGCCCAGTCACATGAGTCAAAATTAAGTTTACTAGCTAATCAAATCTTTGGCATGAGTTGATAGTTCTTCTAGTTTACAAGAGTAATTAAACTAACAGACATTTACTTTCCCATTTCAGAAACCACATGATGGCAATGACTCAGGCAGACCGTTCCAGAGCAGCATGTCATCATGTGCACCAAGTGTTCCTTACCGGACAACCAAAAGTGTGGATTCAAGTGACGAAAGCTTTTCTGAATCTGATGATGACAGTTGTCTGTGGAAACGAAAACGACAGAAATGTTTCAACTTTCCTCCTGCTAAATCTGAGCCTTTTCAGCTTAGCCAGAGCCACCAAAAACAAACTGGTCTAGGTGGCAAGAAGGTCAACAACATTTGGGGTGTGGTGCTTCAGGAGCAGAATCAGGATGCGGTGGCTACTGAACTTGGGATTCTAGGTATGGATGGTAGTATTGATAGAAGCAGGCAGTCTGAGACTTACAATTATTTATTGGCTAAAAAGCTGATGAGGGAAGCTCAGCAAAAGGAGGCAGAGACTTTAGATAAAGAACTGGATGAATACATGCATGATGACAAGAAAACATTGCCAACAGAAGAAGAGAATGGGCAAGGCTTTCTCAAACGGAAGCGGCCTGTAAAGGATAGACTGGGTGAAAGACAAGAAATGAAATATAAAGGAAGGTATGAGATAACAGAAGAAGATTCAGAGGAAAAAGTGGCAGATGAAATTGCTTATCGGTGAGTTTACTAACAGTGTATCTTCACTTCCTTAAGTATTGGTAAACTGTTGATGGAAAAGAAGATAGGAGGGGGAAAAAGCTTTCTCACTGCTAAATATGTAAGACATCATGCCAGATTACAAAAAGCATGAGTGCCTTGTGTGTATTTCCAAAATCCTGATGTTAAAATGCAGCATTATGGCTGGGTATATCTTGTAGAAGCATCTAGTAATACTGTCCCTTTTTTTTTTTTAATTTAACCAATGAACACCTGCTGTGGTGACCACGAAAATCTGGCTAAGTTATAAATCTTTGGAATGGTAAGTGACTTGGACTGTGTAGTGTTTTTACACATTCAATATGTGGAACCTGCTTATCTGAAGAAAATGTTTTGCTGCTGTTGTGACCAAGGGCTGTGCCAAGGTTAGACACCAGCACTGAAATCAAGCCTTGCCTCTTTGTTGTGAAACTGAGCTGCAGTTCTGTGCTAATTATGGAAGCCAATGTTGATGTTTCCAAGTTCCATCTGTTTGCACACTTATCACCATCCAATTCTTTTCACAGTCCTGCTATTTAGTTATTGTACACTGACTTGAATCAGAAAACTTACCTGTCTAAAAGCCTGGTGCTTTTTTTAAAGAGTTAATTTGCAGGCAGATTTGTTTCCTGAACCAATTTGCTGCACAGTTTCCTTTGAGCTGCCACTGGTAGCCCTGGACTGACGGCATGAGGGAGGGCACAGGACTACAGGCATTCTGACTTGGATTGACTTAAACTGCCACAATTGTTTTTTCACAGTGCAAGGGAAGAAAATTATGGTAAATAGGGAACAAGAGTTACAAGATTTACTAACAGTTAACTTGATGCTTAAATAAAACCTGGGTTTATTGATCATGTTTGATTTCTTACATGTGATATTTAGTATTGCCCCATGCTGAAATACATCAATTAGACAATTAATAATGCTGTTACCAGTTCTCAGTACCTTCCCATTTATGGATTTGAGAACTTTGAGCATGTCTCATTATAATAAACTTTCTTTGTTATATTGAGCTGGTTCAAAATAGCTTCATCTAATTTTTTACAGTAGCAGTGGTGCTGAAATGCATCAGTAGGATTGTGGTTATGCACGTCACAGTGCTGTTATTTGATCTGTGCTGTGCCGTCTGTACCTGGATTCAAAACCTTTTGTTGTGTTGGCCCACACAGGGAACTGAAATCAAAGAGTTTTTTCTGACTATCTGGTGCCATTTTTTGCTCTTTACCTCACTCAGTTCCTGTTGCAGTGCACAGCTGCTTGTTAAAGCAGGCATACAGGGTTGTGCAGGGCCAGAATGAACACTAGGTGGGGATTTGACTGTAAGCTGCCACTGCTACTAACAAAAGGCCTATTTAACCAGCTCTCTAAGGAATCCTGGTTATCTTAAAGTTCTCTGGATCTTTGAGAAACATTTCCATCTCTTCCAGTAATTCACAATTTAGAACTCAATCTTATAAATATTTAAGAAAGTATTTACCTTCTGGTGCTTTATCATTCATTGAACGCAGTGAGATTAAACATAAAGTTAGGCAGGGTGGGGAATCCTTTTCATGATTAAGACAACTGTTACTAAAATGGGAGTTTTAATATTTAATTTCAGGTAAATTCAGTCATACAAACAGTTGAAGCTAACTCATTCTAAGTAATTGTTCATACTGGTGGTCAGACACCTTCTATTATGCAGTCATTGTATGCAACTTTATAGCACAGTAATGTCACTTGAAGCAATTAGACTAGACACGGGTCTTCAAGAAATGTTGGTAACAGTCATGGTCTGTTGGTCCCCAAAGTGTAAAACCGCTGAGTTGTAGTGCTTGGGACTGTGCTTAATGAGAAGGTTTGTCATTAAAAGATTAGAATTTAGCGTATGAACCTGTGCTTTGGGTAAGTGGTATTGATTTGTGGGCTTACAATGTTTTCCATATTTTGGCACAGGAAATTGATGCTCTATAAGCCTCCCTCTTCATGTCAGTGAAAATTTCTGAATAAAGACGTTGTTGCTAACAAAACAATACTATTTAACTCAGTAATATTGCAATTTTTTTTTGTTTGCATTTTATAGGTTATCATAGGTTAGTCAACAAACGGATTTCTTTTTTGTTATGTAGGTTTGTGTGAATGCACATGATACAGGGGAACTTTTATACTTACTGCTGTTTCCAGTTAATTGTTCATGTAACTGTAAAAGGAGCTGTAATTTTAACTTAAATGCACAGCAGACTTTTATACCTAATTTTCAGAGATTTATACAGGTCTGTGCAGTTTCTTGTTTGGTTTAATCTTTCACCCATCAAAAGAAGAAAAGTAGTTGCTAAATGCTTTTGTCATTGAAACAAATTTGTAAAATGCATACTTTAGAAAAAACTATCCCTCAGAAGCTTGGTATTTTGAAGTCTAATTCGAGAAGCTGTTGGAACACATTTAAATGTATAGACTCTTCAATTTTAGCACAGTTTTCTGTCGCACAGAGTGAATTATTAATTATGGAAATTCCATAGAATCATAGTTTGGGTTGGAAGGGACCTCTAAAGTTCATCTAGTCCAACCCCCCTGCAAGGGGGTTGGATCAGGTCGCTCAGAGCCCTGTCCAACCTGGCCTTGGATGTTGCGAGGGATGGGGCATCCACCATCCATCTATCCTCTGGGCAACCTGCCCCAGTGTTCCACCACCCTCAGTGTAAACAATTTTTTCCTAATATCCAATCTAAATCTACCTCCCTCTATTGTAAAACCATTACCCATCCTCCTATTTCAACAGACCCTGCTGAAGAATTCCTCCCTGCCTTTCCTGTAGGGCAACTTCAGGTTACTGGTAGGCCACTATAAGGTCTCCATGGAGCCTTCTTTTCCCCAGGCTGAACAGCCCCAACTCTCTCAGCCTGTCCTCATAGGAGAGGTGCTCCAGCCCTCTGATCATCTCCATGGCCCTCCTCTGGACTCGCTCCAACAGGTCCACATCCTTATGTTGAGGGCACCAGAGCTGGGCGCAGTACCCTGGGTGGGGTCTCACAAGAACAGTTTTACTTCAGAAATCATATTCACAATAAATGTACTTTTTTTCTTTTTTTTTTTTTTTCCACCTCCTCTCAGGCTTTGTGAGCCAAAGAAAGATTTAATTGCCCGAGTAGTGAAAATAATCGGGAAAAGAAAAGCTATCGAACTGCTTATGGAAACAGCTGAAGTGGAACAAAATGGTGGACTGTTCATAGTGGTAAGAAAAATGTGATGTTGGGGGGGTGGTGACACACAACTTTTTACATAGTACTGTTGCACAGCTTTCATGTTGGACAGGTTGTCCCAGAGTTTAATGGCCTTCTCTCACCATGTAATACCTAACACATGAAACTTGCTTAATAAATACTGATGTAACCATCCAGTAGGATTTTAGTAAACAATGAGATTAATGAACTTGGAAATTGCCCAACTTTTTGTAGTGAGATTAGTATCTGATTGGCGGTGATAGCATTGTGTCTGTTACTTGGGATCTTTCCCTGGCAGACTTAAGAGTGAAGGATTCTGAAGCCTAAATAAAAGCTTGTAATGGTAAGATCCAGATGAAGCCTCTGGCACATTGCTTCAGTAAGTCAGGTGGATGTTTAACAGCACTGACCGAACTCTGGGTTAATCAGCATGCCATCAGAGGTCAGCATACTCTGTAGTGAGCATTTCTAATGACACATTTGAAGAGTCACTTTCAAAAGGGAATCTGTTAGCTTTAGTAGACAACCATTGGCTTGTGTATCAGTAGAGGAAGGCTGTTACAACTCATGGTGAAAATCCTTTACCTAATGGTTAGGCTATCAATTTCTCTGTATGTTTTTGGTTTTGTTAAATAATGAGCCTCACTGCAAAAGTTTGGGGGCGGGACAGGTGGAAGACTGGGAGGGAACCAGTAAGTACTTTCAGGCGTTTGTTTACCGTTTACATCTTTTAAGTTCCATCATTGGAAGTAGAGAAGGGAGGGTGGGAAACCAACCCGCCTCCCAAAAGAAAGAAGAAAACCACTACCACCACCCCCCAGGAGAGCAACAGCTTTCCAGCTAGTAACTTCTCTTAGAAGCAGTCTATTGTCTTGAAAGATTAAAGTACTTATTAACAAGTGTTTACCAAGGAGATGAAAGAACACAAATCCTGGTGGCACAGGTTCCTCTGGCTGCAGATCAGAGTACACAATTTGAAAGGCAGATCATACTGTTTTTTCTTTTTGTGCCAACAGGATGGTAGAAGGTTTCAAAAACATACTTAAAAATTTACCTTCTCTGTTCTTAGAACTTTTAGACTGTACTTTACTTTGTTATTTAGCAATATGTTATTAATACAATATTGGAGCATTGGAGTAATAGTTCAACTTTATATACTATAAATGCTAGTTGAATAGTAGTATGATAATTATTGCTTATAATTTACAGAAGTTTCAAAGCTGAGTCCATTCATGGTTTAGTATGGCACATTGCACCAGTATGACACTGAAAACTGTTGAAGCGTGGAACTACTATGTTGTGAGGAGAAATTTTTAAGCCCATGTTGTGTTTCATGTGCCTTAGGCAGAAATGCAAAATCCTGTAGATATGCAGATAAGTTGTAATTGCTCAGCACAGTTAAAAAAATGAGCTCTACATAATTCTATGAAATTCATTTTTGACATTTTACTGGACTTAGGAATGTTCTGAATATTTAACCTAGTGTATACATTTTTGCAGATAGTTGTGAGAGTATAATACTGTTTGTGTTTTGTTTCTTCATCGTATGTAGTTCAACAGTTTGGTGTTATGTTCTAAAGCGGGTTTTTTGTGACCTCATAGTTTACCTGTCCAAATGTAGCAAGCTGGTTGTTGACCTTCTTATGACTAGTTCAGTCACAAATAAAACATAGCCAGGTTTGTTTTTATGTAATACTTAACACAGCAGAACTTAGATTTTTTTATTATTATTATTTTTTTAATTCTGTCTCAATACAAAGTATTCTCTTAGATGATATTTTTGTATCAACACTTACATATTAATAAGCTTGCTATTACTACTTTACTATTTCCCTACTCAGAACGGCACTAGGAGAAGAACACCAGGGGGCGTTTATTTAAACCTGCTGAAGAACACACCTAGCATCAAAGAAGAACAAATCAAGGTAAAATCATCAAGAGTGCAAATGATTGTCCAAAGTAAATTCTCACTTCACATTACAGAAAAAAAAAAAAAAGTGATCTTCTACCTTTCTTCCAAAAAATTGCTCTCCTACCCCTCTTCCATGCCCTTGTAATTGTGTCTCTTTCTTCTCTTGCTAATACTGGCAAGTGTTTAATGAGGCAGCAATTTTCACTCAACAAACTCAATGAGACATCATTTGTCATACAAACCTGTGGGAAAAGTATGTGTAATCCTGTCATCATGGAGATTGTCATGTATACAACTCTGATTTGTGTATCTTAGCACTTGACTTGCATCTTTTGGGAAGAAAGAAATCATTAATGTTTTCTGTATGCAATCTGTGATCTTTAAAATACAAGCAGAGATGAAAGGCATGTAGCAGCGTTTAGCTCTGCTACATCATAATCTCCCCCTTGAAATACGGAGGAAACTTGCAACAGTCATATTTTGCAGTAGAGGGATCTTAATGAGGTTCACAAATGTTTGACAGTAGAGACCTGGACTTAAATTGACCTTTGGTCATATTCTCTCTACAGGTCCCTCTGTATGGCAGTGTGACCCTCTGATCTGCCACTCATTCCTCCCAGTTTTGTATCATCAGCAAACTTTAAATGAAAACTTACTGATACTTAGTTACATACACTTCGAGATCACTGAGAAATTATGTAATTATGGGGCATTTTTCTTAAGTGCAGTCTATCCTCATACTTCTACTATCAACAATGTATATCTTAGTTAAATATTATTGAACAGTATTTGTAATGAAAATGTTTTACTCCTTTATGTTTTCTGAAGGAAACACTAGTAAAATCAATATGCCAAACTTTTTTTTTTTTTTTATTGTTTTCTTTCAAGGAAATATTCTATCTGGAAAACCAAAAGGAGTATGAAAACAAAAAAGCTGCTAAGAAGAGGAGAATACAAGTTTTAGGAAAGAAGATGAAAAAAGCCATTAAAGGGCTTAACCTGCAAGAATATGACGATGCATCTCGTGAGACTTTTGCTAGCGATACGAATGAGGCTCTGGCTTCCCTGGATGATCTGCAGGAGGGGCATAATGAAGCGAAGATGGAACCTGAAGATATTATTGAAATTGATAATGCTCACGATTTGGAGATCTTCTAGTTACTAATGTTCTTGATAACAAAGTCTCTATAAAACATATTAAATGAGCCTTTCTTATAATCCCATGGCTTCTTGTTTTCAAAAGCTGCAGAAATATGGAAAATACTTGACGCTGAAGAACATGACATAATTCTTAGCTAAATTTAACAGCATGTGAGATGTTAATTGTCCTATTATTTGTTTGCGGAGTCCTCAAAAACTGTTAAGATTTTTCTAGATAACAGCTCTGCATCACTGTTTGTTCCTTAGCAGTTTTTTTAGCCATATATTAGATTTAGGAATTAGGTATGTTTTAACCAAATATGTATTTAATTTGCTGAAGCTAACAAAGTCATGCTCCTCATTACATTTGAACAGAAAAACAGTATAAAGTTAGTCTTGATACAAAAGATAGATTGTTCTTAATATGGCAGGGTGTTGATAAGAATAGCAGTGTTGATAGGATTAAGACCTGTAAAAACAGATTGGTTTGTGAAATAAACTTACTTTTAATGGTCAATGACCTTTGAATAACAACCTTGTAAATAAGCACCGTTGAGCAATGTATGTTTTACATTTCTGCAGCAGTGTAATACTTTGCATTGTAATAGTGGTTTGAGCCTGATCTAACTTTCCATGATTGGACACACACACACAACTTATACAGATCTTTTTGTTTGCAAACAAATACAACTGAATGCTTTGAGTAGTGAGATTTTTACTCATCTACAGACCCTCAAGGGTCTGTAGACTCTATGTGCAGGTAGAACCCTTCACCTTGCATTCCTTATTTCCATGCTTCTGATGTGTGCAGTAGGATAAAGTAATGTGCAACTCGCAGAAGTTCTGAGGCTTTTCTGTGCTGACTCTTAAGAAAACAGTAGTATGCAAAAGATGATTTTTTTTACTTAATGCAGAAGACTGTTGTGTGGCTTGTATGTTCAATTGAAGACAACTTTTGTGTTGAATATTAGTTTTAATATAACCAAAAAACAAGTGCAACACTGATTATGTATGATGTCTAAAATACTTTGTTACTAATAACTTGTGTTTTCTGTGACTAGACACTAATATTTCAAAAATATTTTATACTGGAAAATAATGAATGAATTCATTTTCAAACCCAGCAACAAACTTCTGCACGTAAATTTTGTTCACCTGGAGTCCATGCATTTCAGAAGTAAAGCATATCAATAAAACATTTAATGAAGTTATAATATTGGATGTTTAAGTACTGTCAAGAGCTGGTATTTAAAGGACTTCAGTATTTGAAGAAAGAGTTCTTAAAAATGTAGCACATTCCATTATATGCTTCACTAAATTTAATTAGAGTTTTGACTTTTCTGCATTTTTCTGTTCATGTGCCAGAGCTCCCTCTTGTTAAGAAGTTACTGATCAGATGTGAAGCATGCCTTTGCTGGTATTAGTTGCTGTTACTGAAATAACGAAAGGTTTTTATTTGTTCATTAACTTTTCTGACAAACCTGTGATGGGCAAGAGTACTGAACCGATAACTCATGTAAGGGAAACAGAATTTTGTACTATTTAATTAGTTTGAAATGTACCATTCGATGCTAGTTTTGGGAACTGCTTGGGGATATCTTAACAATTTTCTGGATAGGATCAGCAAATGTTAATTGTATTTTAAGTAAATTTTTATTGTTATGTAATTTGCTGCTAATGAGCACTGTTTATTTTTTAAATGTTAATATTTTTAATGTTGATTTCCCAGGTAACGCATACTGAAATAATGTGTAAAGTCTTCTCTTTAACAAAAGGAAGATGATACAGAGTGCCCATTCCTTCCTTCCAGTGTTTGACTGACTAGCTTTTGCATATCTTCTGCTTTTTCGCTCTTTTTTATTTTCGTTGTCTTTCAGTAGAATCCTTTCAAAAGGAAGCCTGTTCAAAACGATGAGCAACTACTCTTCATTCCTGTTACACCAGTGATTTCTTTATCTTTGGTGTAAAAAAAAATTGCATTAGGCAGCACCAGTTTTTGTGTAGCACTGCAGCGGCTGCAGTCGGACTTTGATCTGTTAGTGGGGCCGTGGTGCTGATCCTCCTCTCTGCAGCTTGGTACAGGCCCCTGCCCTCTGACGTGGGGTGCTGATGTGTGATCATGGCGGCCTGGCAGTGGCCACACCATGAGTCCATGTGTGACAGACTTTAGGGCTTGTCTGAGCTGAGGAGTCCAGGGCTTTGCAGTCTGGTGCTGCAGTAACCACAGTTTCCGAAGGGACTGATGCAGGTGTGCAAGGGGGAGAGAGAACAGACTGGGACGTTTCTGCATATTGCTGTAGATCTGGCTGTCTTGTCTGTATCTGATTGAGGTTGCTGGAAGGTGTTGAGAGGGATACAGTGGTGCTCATTTTCATCTTCTGCATTAAATAGCTTTTCATTCCTCTTTATTTTCTTTTACCAAAACTACTGCAAGAGTAAGAAGCATGTGTAAGGCTAGAGGTTTTATCTCTCGAGTCCTACTTATTCAACTTGTTTAGGCTGTCCTGAGCTGATTCTTGGAGAGAGAGCAGCTTTGTGGTGCTTGTTAGGGGACTGTGGCTGGTGATCGAACTGGATTGTGTGGGCTGTGTTTAGTCTGGGAACAGATATGCCTCACTGTTTATATTTTAGTAGCTGATGTTTTACAGACAAAAATGCAAATACAAAGGTTGTGGTTTATGTTCTTAAGTTTCTCTGATGGGCAGATGTGATTGAGGCATCATCTTTATTGCAAATGTAGACTGTGTACTGCTGGGACGAATCTCACCTTCCATCCCTTAAGCTATAGAGCATAGTAAGCCATCTCTCTCATGGCTGAAGTGGACAGTGGAAATGAGGCAAGTGTGCTCTGGTTTCAAAACACAAAGCTTGTTTAGAACCGAAGATGTTTTTCTTCCTTATATTCCACATTCAAATATGAAAGCAATAGGTTTTGATATCACAGGGAAAACTAATTTATTAATTATTCCAATTTTTTACTGGATCATGAAAACATCAACTCAAGTATAATTACAGTATTAGAGATTCTCCTTCCCCTTTCAAGTAGATGATATCATTTAAAGGTTTTTGTCTTACAGGTAGTTATGGTGAGATCAGAAAGTAGTCTTGTACTGTTTGCAGCTTAATAGTTGTCCCATATTCCCTCAGGTGCTGCTGGGTGTCTGCAGGAACTCCTGTTGAAAACAGTTCCAAACTTCAAGCTGGATGGCAATGCTTTGCTGCTCTCTCTGCACCGTCTTTATAGTGCTAGCAGGACATTTTATGTTGAAGGTTATGACTGTCCAAAATCTAAACCTTTTATTCTGTTTTTCTTTATTTTGATCATAATTTAAAAAAAAAAAGTCTGACTGTGACTCCTTTGTTACATTGTGCGAAACAACTAGGGACGGGTATTTGGCACATGTGGGGTTATTCATTCTACAGATAGGTTTTTTTAAGGACTCTGTGGTTTCTGAAAGACCTACAAGGAGCCAAAGGGGAAAACAGCAATTACAAGGTATAAAGGTGGTGGGAAAAGTGAATGAAAAGGAGATTAATTGTGACAATCACTGTTATGGAGAAGTTGAATTCCTTGTATTTTGTCACAGTAAAGGCATGAAGGGGTAGACTGAGTAATAAAATTACAAGTTTTTTAAAAGATGGGTTTTTTTCAGTCTGTTATAAAACTTTGCTATGACATCTCGTTACTTAGCCTCTTAACTTACAGCGTCCTCTGCTGCTGCAGTTTTGACAGGGAAAAGTGGCAGAGGCACTTTTTAAAAGCTTGGTTTATTTCAGTGTAAGGAGGAGAATTGTGTTCATAGCCCCGGTGAGTTGGAGCTCACTTAGTATCCCGCTCCCGTTCCTAATTCTAACTGGTCGGCAGCATGTCAAAGATGCAAGCCTGTTTCTGAACTACTGTGGTACTTCAGTGATTCTGTGAATATCCAGTCTCAGAGCCTTTGCATCATATTTTAAGTGATTCAAGAACTGGTAGAGACAATGAATGCAGTTTCTTAGGACCACCTCTTGGATTCAGCAGGCAGCTGGAGAGCACATTGCACAGTGGCAACCTTAGACAGTGGCAGCATTTGCAGCAGCTGTGACCTCTTCATAATCTGGACCTACTGCATCCTGTCTCTCTCACGATCTGCCAGGCCCTGGGAAGTTCTTGCCGAACAAAGTTTCCCAGTATATAGAAGAGACATATTTTAATCTTTCTCTTCTCCTTATCTGCAATACTGATAGATGCCACTTTATCAGAGCTGTAGGAGGAAGGAACACTCAACTGTGATTGGTTTAATATGGCCCAGCCAAACATACTTCTAGAATCACAAACATCTAGACCTAAATACTGATGAAAATAAGAGATAAGTATCTGAAGTTAGAACAGGAGATTCTACATGCAAGTTAGATACTCTAGATACTGCCTTTTAGGTTTTTGTTGGTTTTTTTTCTGGAGGAGAGATTAATTTTTCCATTATTTAAAAAAAAAAAAAAAGTCAAACCATAATTTTTGTAACATTAAATAAATGCAGAAAATTTTTTCTTACTTTGAAAACTTTTCCTCAGAAATATTTTTTTTTCCCTTGAAAGCTTGTGATTCAACATGTCATCATTCTTGTTTAAAACATCATCCCTTTGAAAAGTATTCTAATTTTTCCCCAGAAGCTGTACTTTGCTAATTTGCCCCCTGAATTTTTCATTTGTTCTATCGGGTTTTTTTCAAAGGATAGTATAGATATTTAAAGTACCTTTTTTTTTAATTATTATTTGTTGACGAGTTTTGCGTTTACAGCCTTCAACCACTGGAATGTCTTTATTCAGCATGCAGAAATTGCTGAAATAGATACTGAGGCTCCAGAAGACAGTTTGTTCTTGAAGCACTGGGAAAACTTTACAATGGAGGTGAAAGAGAAAGCCTCCAAGAAAAAATAAATGCCTTGGGAAATGTTAATTGCTGATACCTGGTAAATTCCCATGTTTCTAGATGCTGGGCAGCTGTGGTTGCTCTCACATGCAGAAAACTCATTACCTGCTTTTTCCTCTTACACAGAAGCTGGCATAGTATGTGATGTTTACGTGGCATACAAAATTGCACCAAACTGTTGTGTGGACTATTTTCTTCATAGAAAAAAAGTAAAAAAAAAAAACAAAAAAGAAACCAAAAAAAATCCCAAACAAACAAAAAAAAAACCACCCACAAAAAAAACCCTGGCCTTAATATTGACCTCCTGTCCTTGATAAACAATATGAGAACACAAAAATATTTTGGACTCAAGATTTTGGTGGAAAAGCAGAATGTCCATGTAGTTGTATAGGAGATAGGTAGCAGCCCAATCCTATGCTGTCTCCTTCAAAATACAAAATTGCAATAGAAAAAAATGAGAAGGGCTTTGAAGATTTCTACGTAACTACTATCTGTTTCATTTTTTGTGTGTAGAAATACTGATCTCCAGATAACATTATTTTTCCTTAAATGGTCTCAAATCTAAGAAAGTTGTGTTTATATTCACTTAGGAAAATATATAGAAGATATCTTGACCCTTGTTTCTCCCTGCAGAATTTCTGTCACAGTGGATAAAAAAATCAATGGTTGATACAATCTTCTATACAGAAGGCAATGAAAATAATCTAATGCATCGTTGCTATTAATGCTAAGTGGGTCTATTTCGCTGCTCTTAAAACATGTAACGTGTTCTCTTGTTCTGTTTTTATTTGGTTTTGATTTTTAATGCTATTCCTCTGAGCTGTTTTTGGCAAATTGCTTTATTTCTTACATTATACAGATTTTCTCCAATGAAATGCGTATGAGAGGAGTTTATTCACAAGAACATCTACAGTACCTGTCAGAAGACTGATGCTTCAGTAAAGTCATTTGTTAATTGTAACAAAATCTTTGGAAGTAAACGGAACCTCTTATGTGATTGTGTTGTCATTTTGCAATGAACAGTGCTCTATTTTAGTGTTTTCAATTTAGAATGAACCTTGTGAAGTTCAACAAGGCCAAGTGCAAGGTCCTGCACATGGGTCAGGACCCAAGCACAAATACAGGCTGGGTGGAGACTGGGTTGAGAGTTGCTTGAGGAGAACAACGTGGGGCTGTTGGTTGATGAGAAGCCCAACATGAGCGGACAACATACACTTGCAGCCCAGAAAGCCAGCCGCATCCTGGGCTACATCAAAAGCAGCGTGTCCAGTAGGTCGAGGGAGGTCATTCTCTCCCCACTACTCCGATCTCATGAGACCCCCACCAAGAGTACCATGTCCAGCTCTGGAACGTCCAACATAAGAAAGACACGGACCTGTTGGAGCAAGTGCAGAGGAGGGCCAGGAAGATGATCAGAGGGCTGGAGCACTGCTTCTATGAGGACAGGCTGAGCAAGTTGGGGTTGTTCAGCCTGGAGAATAGGCAGCTCAGGGGAGACCTTAGAGCGGCCTTCCAGAAGTTGAAGGGGCTCTACAGAAAAGACAGGGAGGAACTCTTCAGAAGAGCCTGTTGTGATTAGATGTGGGGTAATGGTTTTACAATAAAGAGAGGTAGATTCAGTTTAGACATGGGAGAAAATTGTTTACAATGAGGGTGCTGGAACACCGGGGCAGGTTGCCCAGAGAGATGGTTGATGCCCCAACCCTGGCAACATTCAAGGCTAGGCTGGATGAGGCTCTGATCCAGTTGGAGATGTCCCTGCTCCTTGCAGGGGGGTTGAACTAGATGGACTAGGATTCTATGTCTAAAGAAATCAGAATGCATATGTGTGGAAGGAGAATAGTAGTGTCACATTCCTTTTTTTTGCTTAAGGTTTAATAGTAACTGTTCTTTTGTCAAAATACTTGCAACTGGGAGTAAGAGAATACTGAGTACGCTTGTGTGAAATTTCCCACAGGAATTGTCTGACAGTATCTGGTACTACAATTTAACATCTCAGCCTCTTTCCTCTGAAGCTTACAAATTGAAGGTGTTCTCAGGCTCCTTTGATTTCTGGTGCAGTTGCAGGCTTGTATGCTCCCAGTTTAGCCAAAAGGCTGTATAGCAGATGAATACCCAAGCACAACAGCTGTAAAGTTGTCGTCATCTTTGCACTTTTCAGAATGATTCTGAGAGTGCCAAGCACGCATGAAAAGTGAGGGCTTTAGGATTCCATATTCTTTAGAGTCAAGTAACTGAATAGATTATTTTTCTTGCTTTACTCTCCCTGCCTTGGCAGTCTGCCTCGGCTCTCAAGAATTTTCTGTGCTCAGCACGTCTCTCTGGCAGTGTTAACGCCCCTCTGAGCTTCCTGTAGATAGAGACAAAAGCATATATGGGATAAGCAGTATCCCAAGTAGCCTGGCCTCTCTATGAACCATTTTCTTTGCTCCCCCCCTTCCTTCCTCCCTGCTGCAGTTTTGTTTACTTTGCTACAGCAGGCCTCAGGCACGGGAATCCTGAGCAGAGAAATGGCTTCACATGTGGAAGGGAGACATAGGCCTGCTGCGATTTTCTCTGTACGGCAACCCCATAGAGAACAGAG
>WHYT01015944.1:0-12936 GCA_009806455.1 Tetrax tetrax | reverse complement strand
TGACATAGAGAGCGACACCCCCTCCTCGTCTTCCCTGCCTGTCTTTTCTGTTCATTGCTGTGTATGCACCAGGTCATATCGCAGGAAACGAGGCTGCACTACTGCTTTAATTTATTTATCAATCTTTACTATTGCACTGGGAAGGAAACAGAGAAAAACACTTCCAATGGAAGAACACTCGATGAATAAGCAATGGTTTGCTATTATGCTTTCTGTCCTTGTTCAGAAGAATTTAAGAGTTAAAAATAATGTTGGCATTTTTGAAGTTGCACTGAAGCTGTTTGAAAATGATATTATCAGAAAAAGTTGAGTTTTTTATTTTTTTCCATAACCCAGTGATTGACCCTCCTTATCTATAGAATTGTGTTGGGAAGACTGACTTTCTTTGAGAGACTTCACTACTACTAGGGGGAGGAAAAGAGGGCTTCGAGAGTAACATGTGAGAAAATGTCACCTGTGTGTTACCTGAGCCACTTGCTGTTCCTGCATTTCTGTATGCTTATGACCCTCTCCAGAACATTGCTATTCATGTAGCTTTGCGACTGGCCATCACTCCTCTTCCCCAAACAAGTACAACCGTTTGCTCCAGTTGTTTCTAAAAGTGATCAGGCTTCAACTGCAGAATGCAAACTCCTGAGATATCCTTAAATGCTGCAAATCATAATAGCAGTCGTTTCTCCCCTGTTTATTGGAGAGTATTTTTGAGAGAGAGTTGGACCTTCAAGGAGGTGCAGCTCAGCCTCACCTGAGAGCAAGCTTACTGCCCCTTGCTGGAGAAAAGATAAGATATTAAGAGTTATATGGCTAAGAGTGTTTGAAACCTGCCATAGGTCATTCAGGAGACCTGAGAGAAATTGGTTGTATTTTATTAAACTGAAAACACATATAGGGAACAGTTAAGTTCAGTGACTCTGGAGTTTCAGGTTGAAGACGTGGGAATGAAACCAAGGTAAGCAGCTGCGTCTCAGAAGGAAATCCTCTCTACATGCTGGATAACATCTCTGAATCAAGAATGCAAGGCAGCTTAAAGGAAATCTGGATTTAGCGTGTGCTGAAAGGTCAAGCCTACCCAGAGGAAAAGTAATTGAGGAAACAGCACTCTGTTGTCTAAAATCTGTTATGGAGGTGTTAGCAGAAGGACCTGGAGCCAAACTCAGTAAGCCGTGTTTTAAAGTGACGCTAAGGGCTCACTGAAATCCAGATAAGGGCACTTGCCATACCCTTGGCTCCACAGTGACAGGAAAATGAAAAACAAAACAAAACAAAATAAATATATATGTAGCCAAATCTAATTTTAAAAAAGCTGCCAAAGTGTGTCACCTCTCCACTCCTCTAAGTGTCGCTCCTGGCCCAAGCATTTCCTAGCAAAGGACAAGCATAGAAACCGGTCTTTCAAAAAAAGGAGCTGGTCTTGGGGTTATGTTTGCGCAGGTTGTACGCGCTTGTCAGAGACGAACAGTAATCCTATTTACTTTTTAACATAATAATGGTTAAAAAGGAAATGCATTAGTATTGCTTTATAATGCCAAGCTAATTCTTAGAAAATAGTTTTATGATGTTTGGCTGTATAGCTATATTTTTTAACCTTTAAAGTGTAGTCTGGTAATTATGCAAGAATTACGAGGGAGGATGAATGAATAATGAGTTTTCTATCCTAAAGAATGCAGATTATACTTTCAAGTTTAAACATTTATCCCCCCCAACCCCCAAAAAGGCAACAATTCATCAGATATTTAAGATATCTGTGTTTAGGGTGTTCCCTTTCTGATTCTTGGCAGTTGATTCAAAGCAAAGCGTGATTTTTATCCCACACGCTGAATAAAAAATTACTTCCTTATTCCTTCTTGGTTGTTACTATACACCATATTTCTCTAGCATAATATTCTTAGATATTGGTATACAGAAAAGGAGGTGATGTTTTGCAGTGGCATATTAGTAGAAATCACAGGCAAGAAAAATAAGCTACATCCTGAAAAGAAAAGCAGGGGAGAAAGCAACAGATTTTGTTGCGTTAGGTCTTCAGCCCAGAACTTTGGAGAGGATATCTCGCAGGTTCACTGTTGTCTAGTTGTATGCATATTTTCAGAACTAAGTCATCTCTGCAAGATGTTGAAGCAATTTTTGGCACAAGGCCTGAAAGAATTATTCAGATATCTTTGAACTTTTTGAAATAGCTGAGCAACTATTTGAGCTTTCAAAAAGGTTGGAAGATGAACAGATTCTTAAAGTTTGCAAATGTAGTTCTAGAAAGGCATAGGAGTTTTATTTTGAAGCCAGTGTATTAATATCTTAGCAATTACCTTATTTGTATTATACTACTTTCTTTAGAAGAACCTATAGGAAGTATGTTATTTTTTTAAAAAAGTTTTGTTATCAAAAACTGGTTTTCCCACTCACAGGCTACTACAAAGCATAACACCTTTTATTCATGAAATAAGATTTCTGTCTACCAATTCTAAAACTTTTTTTATCAGTAAGAATATTAACTCAAGTTCTTTTTCAGTACTCTTGTCCTCTTTGCAGTGGTTAACATTGTTTGTCATTTTGATAATGCTTGAAGATAAGTATACAGTATTTACTTTTATAAATGTGTGTAGAACAAAATAGGAGTCTTTTATAAAGTCCTGTCCTCTGCTGAGTAGAGCAGATCCCATTAAAGTCAGCGTGGATGAGCAGTTATTTATCCCTGGATGGAATCTGTCCCTTTGTGAGATGCCATTTGGAATGAATACCCAAATCTCTTAAACCATGAGGAACTAAGCTTTAGGATTCCAAAAATTCTTCATGTGCAAGGCAGCCAATAATGAAGATAAAACAATTTTACAATGATCCAAGTAAAAATAATGGCCAGGAGAAAATTAACAGAGTAACTGAAACTTAGGAATATGTAACTGAAAAACACTGATTACCTCCCTGTCCTGCTTAGAGAAATTTCTAAAGGTAATGTAATTCTAAATGTAATTTCTAGTGGTTAAGCAGGAAACACTGTAGTGGTACCTGTAGGGTTTTTACACGCAATTAAGAACCACATGTAGACTCAGTGTACTCAATGCAAACACTAAACTCATTTGGGGAAATTAGTGCAAACGGTACCTACACATTTGGGACTGCTAATGTCCAAATTCCCAATGAGACACACACACAGAGATCAAGATAGTCATAAATCCAGAGTCTTACTTGGCAGAAAACAAAATGTAGGAGTATGAAGCTACAAGCATACACATAGGGGTCTTTGAAAACAATTGCCGATTAAAAAAAAAGGATTCCTATTACAGAACAAATAACCATATCTTTAGTCAGTCCTTTGTTAATTTAGCACTTGAGGAGAGTGGTAGATGGCTGCTTCTCCTGGAAACAAAACAGAGGTTCCAGAGAAACATGACCTTGGAAATCACCAAGAGCAAATCATCAAGAGCTAAAAGCTCTTCAAGAGATAACAGCTCTTCCTAGCTCTCTCTAGGTACTGGGAGTAGTCCACAGATGAAACTGCATGGCAAAGCTTGAAAGCAGAAGGGCATGAAGATGCTTCCCCTCCCATACCCACCATAGACATTGTCATCCCTGAGTTGGTACAGGAGAGTGTCCCGTTGATTCAGAAACATATGAGATTGACTGCCGACCAAGCATATCCACTCTTCTTTCTTATTAACAGCTCCTGCCCGACTACCCTTAATCATGGCTGCACAAACCTTGCTGTTTAATCCTTGTGGCTTTGGATCTGACCTTCTGCTTCAGCCAGCATGGCTGTGAGTCAAGGCAATTGCCTGGGCACAAGCTGGGAACTCTGCCTTGCAGCAGGATACATACACTGGGAGAGGGACACACATGCACATAGAAAGATCAGATTTGTATTGTTGATTCTTGGTTTATTTACTCTTAATTTCTCATTCATGCTGGAGTAGTGAGCTGATTCTTCAGAGAACTTGCTTGCTGGATACTGGAGGCAAGAAAACAAAACAAGATTTAAGTCACTGAATCCAAATGCAAATAAACAATACTTCATTTTCTTTAGTTAACTTCAGGCACTCTTGCATAATTTAGTAAGGATGTCAATGAATTGAAAACTTAAAGAAGGGTTATTTTATGAATATCATTATTCTGTGAAAGGTAGTTATTAATAAAAATATTCATTTTTACTGAAGTACAGAGGATCTGTAGAAAAAAACTCTGCATCTAGCATAGGACCTTCTTTCTGAATAATTTTTTGTGCGCATACCAATGCAAACAAAGAAGTACATGTGGTTCTAGGAAGGTTCATCAGGAAAACATTGCTGGTAAGAGACTCCTTATGCCATCTTGCTTTTTGCTGGCACACAAAAGAAGAATGTTTATAATGATGTTACTGGTAATTTAAAAGGTAAGAATCTGCTAGTGATTTCTGCACCTAATTCAAGTTCTACTTCTATGCCCTTTCAATGCATGAAGTAATTCTTAGCTTATAGCAAATTCTTGACCAGTAAGGCGTATTACCTACATACACCTCAATGTTAACTTTCTCAGCCAACAAAAATTGATATACCCTATTAATAGCTATTTATTCCAACACATTTTTTAAAGTACAACTCCTTGTATGCACGTGGTGATAGATGTACAAAGGGGTTCAGTAACTGCTGAAATCTCAACCAGGAATTGGCTGGCTCACAGTAATAATCTCAGAGTGACAGGGCCTACATGGGCTCTGCTCCTGTGCTTCTGGGAAGATGGCCTCTTACCTCTGCTCCAATACAGGCAATGAACTCCACTGTGAATGGATTTACATCCTGATGAGGCACACCACCTCATTTAGAACCCACAACTCTGTGAAATAAAGAGTTTTCTGGAGCGCTGAGTTTGGCTTTGGTGTGTCAGCAGCAGCACTCCTGCACTCCAAGTCCTCTTCTCACGGCCATGTGCAGTCTTCACTGTTCAGACCTGTACATGCAGCTTAGCTGAGTGATACAAGATGCACCATCTTCTGCATCACTCTTCCACCAGCCCTCATCCAGAGGGTTAGAATCTGCATGCAGCTTGAGGTTTTAATTACAATATAGCTCTGCCTATTAATTACCGCTGCATTACTTTCAGGAAGTAAAAAGCAGCACACCGAAATTAAATACAGCCATAGTAAAAAAATCAAAACATCTTGAACTTGCAGAGCTGAAATTCTTCTATATTCACTTGTAGTTACAGTGTGGTATTCATAGAATCTCAGAAATAGAAACTTAGTCACCAAAAATACACTGCCAACTTCCTTCTGAAGTCTTGTGGCGTCTTTTGTTCTAAAAAGATTTTTTTTTGTAAATGGCTACTTTGAGTAGTCATATAGTTTTCTTGGCATCTATAATCCCTTCTGCCTCATAACTCAGGGCTACACACAGCTGGGCTAAGAAAAGACACTGCTATGACAGTTTTGAAGATTGCAATTTTTTCCTCTGCCAAGGAAGACTATATCTGTCAAATTTTCCTCTACCAAAGAAGTCTGGGGACAATTCAACAGATATAGCTAAAGCAACACTTAAAAATGGAAGAGATTATCACTATCAACTTGAAGAGTCTAAAACAAGCCTCCCTTTTTCTGAATTTTCAGAAGTATAGAAAACACATATTGGATTTCCATTAGGGAGAGTACAATATTACACAGCTAAGAAATGATGTTTATTCTGGATTCTGCTAGCTGCAGTTATGCCAGTGCCAGAAATCATAACTGCCAGAAGAATACTATTGCTGTGTTGGATATATATTTATGCATATATCTTGTAATGCTGTATTTTTCTCCCTCGGTATCAGATCAGAAATACATAGGACTATGATTTACAACATTTTGTTAGACTTTTGCCTAACACCAAGTTTTAATAGTCAGTCAAATGAGCTGACCCTCAGACCTACATTTTTCTGGCCTTGCAAGTCAAATGAACACAGATTGTGATTTTTCCCTATTTGAATTATAATGTGATTGCAGCTCATAACAGTAATTACACTGAGATTGTATCAACACACTAATCACACAAACACTCATAAAGCAAATCCTAAAACATTTCTGGGATAAGATTGTGATGTACCAATGCAACCTCTTTCTTACCCCGTTGATCCACCGGATCCTGCTGCTGTTGAATATAATGGCTTCAATGGAAGCAGAAATGGGCTCTGGGAAAGCAAGATCTTACTGTCTGATTTTCAGTTTTTGTGTTGGATATTTTCCCTTACAGAAAAATGCAAAATCCTTAGGAGGAAGAATAGTTTTAATTGCACTGAAATTGTCTCGTGGTTTACTGTGTCTTCCTTATGCTGATATTAGAAATCCCTTGATGTGTTGAGGTCATCACCGTTCCTAACTTTGAAACAGTACACTCTTTATGAATAAGACTTCTGAAGAATAACTCTACAACCTAGACGCCAAACTTTAAAATCATAATTACTACCTTGCTAATTTATTTTTAAAATTCATAAGGCTTTCATATACCTTTATGTCCTCAAATGTACAGTGTGAAAACTGGTATTTCCAACGCCTAGAACACCCTTAGAACAAACACTGACACTCCTTATCTTCCCAGCCACATAAAAGAGGCTGTTGGTATAAAACTAAATATAAGGGCATGTCTGCACCTGAACTCTGCTGCACATTTCTTATATTTGCACTGTCACCCACAACAACTACTGTAGGAGCAGGAAGACTGTCTGTATTCTAAGATTTCAGCATTTTCACTGAAGGTCTCAAAAAGCACTCTATCAGTCTGGAGCTAAGTTTTTGGTGGGAGCAAAGGAATCCTAATACTGCGCATCAGTCTGAGTCACTCTTCTTGATCCACCCCATCACCACTGCACATAGATTGTGGTGTCTGGGTTTTCTCGTGGTTTTTTTTTTTTTCTGTGAGCTAGCACTGTTGTTCTTCTGGTCAGGCAGTATGGAGGAGCTAGCCTGGTGAACGGGTGATCCACGGTGTCAGATATAGTTAGATGCTTCTCCCATGGCTTTTACAGATGTTTACTCTCTTGAGGAAAGGAGCTCAAACTGGAGAGAGAGCAGCACACATGAGAGACAAACGGGCTGTTAAAATCCAGTTTTCTGAAATTCTGTGCTAAACTTGCTCAGAGTTGTAGAGCACATCAGCTACATAGGCACTCACCTTAATGCAGAGAAATGGGGAAACTAGTATTACTTGTCAGATACTAGTTTAGATTTAGAGCAAGTGTTTAATTTTCTTTAAGAAGTTCAATTTTGCACTGACTCACACTTTCAACAATTTTTTTTCCTCTACCTTTAAGAGGACAAGAATCTTTCAACTAAAACTGTGGGTTGTGATTAATCAGAGGAATTAACATAATTAGTCTTTGAAAAAAACTCCCGACAGTTTTCTAAAATTAATGACAGTCAGAGAAGTTGGCAACAACTGATGTATTCTCTAACCATACGCTTACGAAGTGAATCAGAGTTGTTCTGTCACCAGCTACAGCAAAGCACTCTCATATGCTAGTACGGTTAATATCTCTGTAACTTCTTGGCAAAAAGGTTTTCGAAAAAAACTAGTAGTTCTGTATAAGCATCAGGCATCTGTGCTAACTGTATTCTTAGCAAGGAAATTCTGTATTTGCAATCTGGTTTACGGCCTGTTCTACAGAAATGCAATGTTTCTAGTTTTACACAGTCTTTTTTAAAGTGAGCTTAATCAGATCTCCATGTGGAGCCATATAATTATCAGTTCCTGTTTCTCCTTTACCATCTGCAGTTTCTTTCTCTCTCCTTTGGGGTTTTGCAATCACTGTGGGAAGTGACTTCAACTAGGAGTAAGAGTCATATCACTACATCTTCCCTGCGGGCACCTCAGCAGTGTGGGTAGACTATTCCCTGGACATTGTCTCAGCCAAAATAAACCACCCACCCACCCCCATGTGTGCATTCCTTTAATCATGCATCCCTGCATGGCTTAGGATCTGCTTAAGCAAGGCAAACTGAAGAGTGGTGGTTTCAAATACCAAAGAACACTGAAGTTCTTGTGATGGTTCTTTTTGCTTCTGTCTTTCTTGAACTGCTTCTCCAGGCTACATTCTCTTCTCCCCCTGCTCTCATCAATCTTGCAGCCTACCATAGGCACGCACACACAGCACAGCTGCATCTCAAATATGTTTACTCATCCTATTTTGGCTTCTCCTGTAGGAAGAAATCCCACAGAACACTAAATAAAATTTTCTAAGAAAATTTTCAGTGTGAAAGATTTAGCAGAAATGAAAAATTGAATTTCCATTGTACCTTAACCAGTGATTTAAAAAAAATAATGCAGAGTGTGTTTTTTTTTTTTTTTTCTGGAATACCATGTCCAGCTATGGAGTCCCCAACAAAAGAAGGACATGGACCAGTTGGAGAGGGTCCAGAGGAGGGCCACAAAGATGATCAGAGGGCTGGAGCACCTCTCCTATGAGGACAGGCTGAGAGAGCTGGGGCTGTTCAGCCTGGGGAAAAGAAGGCTCCGGGGAGACCTGACAGTGGCCTTCCAGTACCTGAAAGGGCCCTACAGGAAAGATGGGAAGAAACTTTTGACAAGGGCATGTAGTGATAGGACAAGGGGTAATGGCTTTAAACTGGAAGAGGGTATTTAGATTCGATACAAGGAAGAAATCCTTCTCTGTGAGTGGTGAGCCAGGTTGCCCAGAGAAGCTGTGCATGTCTCATCCCTGGAAGTGTTCAAGGCCAGGTTGGGTGGGGCTTTGAGCGACCTGGTCTGGTGGAATAAGTCGCAGCCCACGGCAGGGGGGTTGGAACTGGATGATCTTTATGGTCCCTTGCAACCCAAGCCATTCTGTGATTCTATGATTTGTGTGCAGGCAATATTGATACCTCTGTTTGAATCCTGGTGATAAACAGTATAAAATTAGTATTTCAAAAGCATTTTTAGGCAAGGCTTCAAGTTATGCATGAGGGGACTTATTAAGAGTAATGTAGTCATACATGCGTTATTACTATATGGAGCGGCAATTAGAAACACATGGACCATGTAGCACTTACAGTTATCTAACTGGCGTAATTTTTGCATTACTGAAGCCAAAAACAGGGAGGAGTACAACTATTATCCCATCTGCTCATGTGAGGAGTCTCCAGATTTTGCTGTCTTTCTAAGCAGCTGCAGACACTCCCGTGCTCCCTCCTTCTGCCACAGCAACATCTCAAGGGAAAATAAGATTCTGTTTCCTAGCCACTTTGTCCCCAGGAGTGGTCTCCAGTCAGCGCTAGATAAGCAAGGAAATTAACATTTTGGTTGACTTGCCAGAATTATATACTGTAGTATTTATGATGTGTATATGACAACACAGGAAAAAAAAATGAAATCTCCCGAAAGGCAGTTTTCTCAGCACTGAAGTGTAGACTTAATTGGACTTTGGATCAGGCCTTGGTATGGTGTCATGTATGTACAAGCTTGTTTTGTTCTCTGACATTATGAAAATACTGAGTGAAGTTTCACTTGTCTAATGTTGCATGTATCTGACAGGAACAACAACCCTGCTACATACTGCAGGACTGTAACTACCTTCTCTTTAACTCTTACTGTTGGACAAAACCATTTGTATTCACTTGTTGTTGTTTTGTTCTGCTTCTTGAAAGCACAGACTGCAGCATTTATTCTGTTTAACCCTTCTTTAGCAAACATTCCCCAGGTGGAAACAAACAGACAGCATTTTCTGATAAATACTCAGATTAGGTAACATAAAGTTAAAATATTTGTCCATTTCTTCTTTAGAAGAGTCGTATTTGAATCCCTGACGTAACCCTCAGAGTACTGACACATTTGCAGAATGTATTCACTGTGATTCTTGTCTACTTCACAAGCAAAAATGGTATAGATACAAATTATTATCTATATTTAAAAAAATCTATTTTAACAATACAAAGTTGGCAACAGTAAAACTGTCTGATTTACAGAATCTATGCTAATTTCCCACAAACTTCCAGATTCTAGAAGCTTGTTTATTTAAATCAGTGTAAAAGGAAAATATTTGCTGCTAAACGGTGCATGTTGGAAGGTTTTCTTTAAAAATGTCTCTGTCAGTGAAATATCTTCCACGTTGAGGGGAGTCGAGTCTGAAAGTAGTGTAGACTGCTGTGTCTCTAAGATGTGCACATGCCCAACATGTATGACTTATGCTGCCTGTAAAGGTATTGATTTGTAGCTGCGGCGGTATTTTGAAGCTGTGTTGAAGTACTTGTGATGTATTTCAGAGATGAGCTTTAAGGGTGATAAAGTGTATCAAAGTCATACTTAATAGGCTGAAACTGGTTCGAGTCAAGTTGTCAGCCACACCAGTAAATATTGCATTTCTTTGTTTTAGTTTGGGTTTCCGAGGTAGAGAAAACACTCCTAGGTCCCTCCAGCAGCAGTCTGGAGGCATAGGAGTGTCAGTCCTTGAGGGGCTGCCTTGTGCTTCAGAGCAGTGACCCCTCCGGCTGATTTAATAATGGCACTTACAGGCTTTTCTATATAAAGGATGTATATCACATATGCGTGCTGTATGGGGCCCAAGCTGCCAAGAGGAGAGAGGAACAATGTTGATATTCAGTTTCACAAGTAAAGTGTCTGACATCAGCCAAAGCACGGTTTGAAGGCCAATTCATTTCTTACTTTCTTTTTCAGCCTAGTAGAGCAAGATGAATCAAATCACACAAGTAGCAGCAAGAAATCTCAGATATAAGCAAATGGCAGAGAAATCTGATGGCACAATTACTGAAGATTAACTTGCTTCAATATGGAAGCTAATCTTGCTGTTGAAACCACACGAAAGGTTCTATTTTTAGATAACAAGATTTTAATAGATTAAACTATTATATATTTTAAAATTCATACAGGAAATGCTACATCAATATTTATTTTTAGTTAGGTGGAAGCAACAACCTAAAAACACAGACTGGTGGAAAGTAAGCATGGAATTGACAAGATAAAAATTTTGTTTTTCTCTAGGTAATTATAATAAGGAAACTGATCTGGCCAGCCCTTACTGCTACAATATTTGTTTCCATCTATTTTTTACGGTATTAGCCAGCCTAGTCTGCTAAGTAAGCCCCATCTAATCTCATCTCATGTAGTAGGCTGGGAAGCTAAAATGCAACAGTTTCAACAACAAAAAGTTAAAGCTTGAGGCCTCCAAGGACAAAAGAACGCATCCTTACAAATAGTTTGGATTTTAAATACATCCTTTTAATTTGGGTGGTGAAATGAAACACATCCCACCCATAATTCCTTTGGCAAGAGAAAAAAAAAAGGCGAAAAAAAAAAGCTTTGTCTCAGGCACACTAACAGCAAAACAAATACTGGAGAGTGGGGAGGGAATAATAATATATATCTTTGTAATTAAATGAAAACTCTATGATGTAAAATGCAGCACTAAATTAAATCCCGGAAGTAGACAGAATCAAAGTTAGCGTTAAACACTTGCAGGGGCTCAGTTTGTACGACAATAAAATTTCCCAAACTTTATTTCTCTTGTACTGCCTGTGAATACAGATCCTTTCACTCTAATGCCAGCTGCAGTGTAAAACTACCTTGGGCTATAATCCTACTTTGTTGACAATTTTATGTTGCAGCAGGTGCTATAGAGATTTTTTTTCCCCCGCCAGCTGCTATCACTCTTCACAGCCAGCTTTGCCATTTTTCCAAGGGGCTGTAAAAGAGCAAATCATAATAACAGGCAGAGAAGGAAAAAAGGGGAAAAAAAGGGAAACAGATAATGGTTTATGTCAACAAAACCCCCACGTGGGAAAAAGCAGGAGCTCCCCACTACAGCCAAATTACCTTTAGTTACGTATACCCCTGTGACTGGAATACCGTATTGTTTTTGTCTGAGGGAATGTCACTTAACAATTTGCAAAAATTGTTGTGCTAACTGAACTCAGAATGAGAGTCCAGGAAGTGAGAAGGGGCACCCAACTCCTATAGGGGCGATCTCATGTCCAGTGGAAAACTACCTGGTTTCTGGAAGCTTGTTGCTGCTCGTTCTAGAAGGAACCTTACTAAAAGATGAGGAAATGTAAGTAGAGGAAGATCTTAGTGTTTTCCTGCTGACAAGACCTCTGTACAGAAAAGTCTGTGAGGAGGACAGTTAGATTTACAATCGAGACTTTGAACCGTTCACCATGTTCCTCTTTCCAGTTTCCGCTTTCTAACGTCCAGATGACAATGCCCAGTGGTCCTTGTGTAAACTGACCTCCAGAAGATGCAGCCTACCTAATCGCTTGTGAAAGGATAGTGCTGTTCGAAAGCCATAAACCAGACCTTCAGCGGGTTCAGTTCCAAGGGGATGAACGCGGCTTTTTCATAACTTGCACTGACGGATTCATGCTTTTGCTGGAGAACTCATGTTCAACTTTCAATTAAGGACACAACATCTCACTCGCAATAAACCTTCAGGAGCCAGACTAGCATCAGATAAGGAATATTCAAATGCTGACACTGAAACATGGGTTGAACTGAATCTGAATAATTGCATTTTGAATATTGAAATGAGAGTACTCATCCGAGGCAACCTAAAAATGGGCACTCACAGGATCAGGAGTCAAGCATCACTTTCAAATTACAGTGTGCAGCCCACAGAGGAGGGAAGAGTAAATTTGGGATGGGAAATCTCTGGCTCAGCAAAATGACTTCTTTCCTCATAGGCAGAAGCCGCATCTCCCGCGGGCCGGGCGGCCGCTGGCTGGCAGGCCGCCGGGGAGCCCTGCGAGCCCAGGCGAGGGGCGCAGGCCCCGGGGGCGAGGACGGGCAGGCCGGCGGCTTTAGGGAACCCGTTTGGTAGTGGAGGGGCGGTGGCGGGACGCCCGAGGGGAGAGCGCGGCGGCTGTCACTCCCCCTACCCTGCGGGGACCCGCCGGGGGCGGAGGGAGGCGGGCTCAGGCAGCTGGACCCCAGCTCCCTTTGTCCGGAGCCAGAGGCGGCAACAAAGGACGGGCCCGCGCCGAGGCCGCCTCAGCCGCGCGGT
>WHYT01015943.1:137522-191247 GCA_009806455.1 Tetrax tetrax | reverse complement strand
GTTGGTTTTTTTTTGTTTTTTTTTTTTTTTTTTTTGTGACTGCACATACCTTCATTCTGTCCTTGGAGAGCCGTGCTGGTCAGTGCAGGTGCCCTTCAGGAGCAGGATGTGGAAATGCAAACAGCTCGGCAGCGTGCTGCTCCTCTCCTGGGACTGGCGTGGGGAGCCGAAGGCTGGAAGACCTCTTTGCTCCTCCCTTGCAAGGCTGGAAATTAGCCCTAGAAGAGGGGAAAAAAAGAAAAAAAAAAAAATATATATTTCTGCTCTGGTCCTGCACAGTTCTACTCCCAGATTGTCCTCAAATTGCACTGCAGAGGCTGGGATAGGAGCAGGGCTGGCCAAGCTGTAGGTCTGCAGCCCTTAAGTGGGGATAATCCAGGATAGATGAAGCACACAGGAGGGCAGATGGCACAAAAATAGTTGTAAAACATGCTCCTTACTCCATGGGAGCATTTTTATTTTTTAAAATGTACAAGAAAGCCCTTCCTGGCCCAGAATAATCAGTAGCCCGGTGGTTTGGTGCACATTGTAGACGCAGGAGATGCCGAGTGAAGCTCTGCTCTGTGGAGGATCCAAGTCAGAACGTTAACCTCACAGTTTTACCCCAAGCGTTTGGGCCAAGTGGATGTTTCTCAGTGCTGCTCAGCAGATCTCGTTACAGTGCTTATAAGAGGCTGGTAACGAAGAGGGAGATAAAAATGGGGCTCTGCTGGCACTAGCTGTCCTGTGGCTGAATCTGGAAATTACCAATCTGCACTTGAGTGAATTTGTTAGATAAAGCGTGTTTTCAAAAAACTGGCTGGTTTCACAGAAATTGCAGTTTTCCAATTGAAAACTGGTTTTGTCAGAGAATGCCCTATCTGTTCTGATAAGTGTAAATACCACATAGGACGAGAGGCTGTATCACCTGTCTCTGAAACCGGTTTTATGTACTAGTTTGGTCTATTTTTAGTGTTCTTCTTAAATCTGGTGGTTTTGGTGGTAGTAGAGCTGGCTTAAGTGTTCCTCATTCCCAGGTGCTCGCTCCCGATACCCCCTAACATCTGCATCCTGCCCGACGTCGAGCTGTGTCGGTACAACTGTTTGTGAAGCCATGCAGCAATCCAGATTGATGAATTTAGGTGGATTAAAAATAGCCTCTTTTTGCTTTATTTTCTGCTGCAGTTTGCTGATTTTCTTCACTACACAGCCCCAGCTGTGCCAGGAGGGGAAGAGAAAGAGCATCAGGGCAAGGGCTTGCGTAGGTCACTGTAGCCACCCACCAAAATGTGTATGGGCTTAAAATTTTGGTTGAATTGGGCTGGTTTAATTATATGAAATATATATGTTGGTCACTCTGGCACCTACCGAAGTGACCAACTGATAGTTCTTGGTTAGAATCGCTTTGAGAGAAGAAAGTGAAATGTTTATTATTTTTGGTAAGCGCTATTTTCACACAGTTTGGCTTTTTGTTTTTGTTTTGTTTCTTATGGTGAAGTAACTACCCCCTAGTTCTGGTGGGTGTTTGGAGTCAGTATGCAGGGGGATTTTAGTGCTTAGCTTCAGTTCTGGTTTTGTTTGAAACTACAAATGTATCTTGGTAATTTCCGCAGCCAAAGGGTCTATCGAGAGCGTGTGGTTAGAGCTCTATCTGTTGCCGTATCAAGCAGAAAAAGAGACCAGAGGAAAGAAAGTCAGTGCTGAAAGGGAAGCATCTGCAGTGAGAGCAAAAGGAACGCAACAAACCACACCTAAGGAAGGATATATCCCTGCCTGGGAGGTTTTCAGGCTTGCTCAGAGGCAAAAGGAGTAAGTGACTGGTGTGTGGAGGAAGGCAGCTGCAGGATTTCAGGCAGGGGAGCTGTATGCCCGCTGTCTCCAACCTCAAACAACTTGTTTTTCTTTCTTGTCCCAAATGGGGCAGCTTTGCCTTGAGGAGGTTGTTTTTAACACGGGAACTGTTGCTGTTGCTCTCACAAGGCTGCCTGCGTGTCAGGAGACCCCGGGCATCGACATTTACGGTCGTGTTTGTAGCACATGGGCTTTAGATCCGGGATGTCCCCGGTGTTGATTTTTTGGGGGTCCTGAGAGGCAGCAGACGCACTGCAGCTGATTTGCTAGCAGGCTGATGTTTCTTTGGAGGGCTGGATGTTGCTCTTTGTGGTTGGCTGGGTTTAACGTGCGAATTTCAACGTAGCATGTGGGAGCTGAATGCAAGGGATTCCCTGAAATGTCAGCCAGCAAAGGCAAGCCTGTCGTCAGCGGGGTTTTTAGTTTGCTGAGCACAAGGCTGCAGCTCTCCCACAAGGTCAAAGCGCATCAGGTCTGGCTGTCTTAGACCATCACGGCGCTAGCACGGAGAATCGCTTGGCTGGCTGGTTTTGCAAAGAAAGAGCTATCTTTAGAAGTCTAACATCCAAAATACCTGTGCTGGTGCTAGATTTGAGAAGAGCCGATGCAGACACCTGCAGCTGAATGAATCCACAACAGCTGGCAACCCTTTATAAGGTGGCAGAAGAGGGGAGCTGCAGCAGGACGGGGCTCAGAGGAGCATCTGCTGAGATAAAAGGCAGCAACAACTGCCTGTTAACGAGGGAAATTGAGTGATAACCACATCCTCAATCACGTGAGCAGCTGAAGGTAATGAGGGAGGTTATAAAGTAAAAAAAAAATGTTACTTGGAAGGTGTCTCTGGTGTAGGAGTCCTACTCTGAGTAGAGTTTTCAGCGACGTGGGAGTGGGGCAGCTGTGGCTTTGCCCAGCCAAGGATGGGGACTCCTGCCTCTCCGTGACCTAAGGCCGCATCCCCTTTCAGGGGAAAAACTTCATCCTCACGTCCAATGTGACGAGCCTGCCCTGGTAACCCATCCCGTGTCCAACATCTGCCTGTGGTACGTGTGGTACCCTGACCGCGTTGGTTCTGTTGGACGTGGTGGAGATCAGATCCGTTACCGCATGGAAAGTTCAGACAACTCAACGTGTTCGCAGCCCGACAAATACAAGGTTCGAACAGTTGTCTGTGTCTTGGAGTGGGAAAAATGGGAAGGAAGAAGGTGAGAAAGCGAAAGAAAAAGATTCTGGGAAGCAGCAAAGCTAAAAGTTGCTGATAACGGAGGAGCAGCAGGAACGAGGCACTTCTCTGGTGTAGGAGGGTGTATTTTGAGATCGAAAGGCTTTGAAGAACCCACACTAAAACACAAGAGAACCCCCAAGAGACTTGAATATGCCAAGGCAAATAATTTTCTGCTTTGGTGCCATGCTAACCGTGCCCTGGACCGGTCCCCGCGGGCGCAGGACACCTGCTCCGTGGCGGGGAGCGCTGTGCCGTGCTGCGCGGAGCAGTCTCTGGGGGCTGCCTTGGGTGATCGGTTTGCAAATCCACCTGACGTCGGCGAGCCACGTGAGCGGTCTGTGCTACATCTCCTTGCTTGATTACTCCTGGAGAGTAAACGTAAGCGTGTCGTTTACATCGTGTCGTTAATTGGGAATACTTTCCAACGCTCAGAAACATCTGCCATAGTCAACATCTTGTTACTTTGCAGGCATGACACCCTCCTGCTCCTAGATTTTTGTGGGAGATGGTGATTTTGGGCTTAGTTTGGCCTCAAGTTTTGGCGTAAACTGAAAGAGGAAAGTGACTTCTGTGCTTCAGCAGTATTGAGCCAAGACTTGTGAAAGTTGGGCTGCGCAGGCGTAGCGGCCGTGGTCCTGACTTGTGGGGGTGACCCAACTCACAGGCGGGTAAAGATGGTGAGCGTGGGCTTCTCAGGACTCTGCTGTAGCAAGGACATGAAAGTCTGCCTTTCTGAGAAGTTCTTTGTTACAAATTGCTAGACAACTACTATTAATAAAACCAAATGTATTTGTATATAAATATATGCTACAAGTCACTACAAAATTACCACTAGGAAAGCAAATGTTTATATATTGGAGAATGGATTGACAGCAGCTCTGAGGAGAAGGACTTGGATGGTGGACGAGAAGCTCAACATGAGCCAGCAATGTGCGCTTGCGGCCAAGAAGGCCAACCGCATCCTGGGCTGCATCAAGAGGAGAGTGGCCAGCAGGTCGAGGGAGGGGATTCTGCCCCTCTACTCTGCCCTGGTGAGACCCCACCTGGAGTACTGTGTCCAGTTCTGGAGCCCCCAACATCAGAAGGATATGGACCAGTTGGAGAAGGTCCACAGGAGGGCCACGAAGATGCTGAGAGGGCTGGAGCAGCTCTGCTGTGAGGACAGGCTCAGTTCCCAGAGTAGTTGTTGCTGAGTTCCGTTTTCCTGGAAGGTCAGTTGGTTGTCTTAGTTTTGTTGTCCAGCCAACTGCTCCCCACCAAGGAGGTCTTGGCTGAGCTTATCAGGGCTGTCTGAGGACTCCTGGCTAAAGAGACATCCTTCTTTGTCAGTATGATTCCCAGGTCCCCTTTGTGGCTGCTCTCTCAGCAGGCTGCAGCTAGAAGAAGTTTCAGCGTTCAACTGTCTGCAGTAAGTGCTATTAAAATTTTATGGTGAAAAAAAAAAAAAAAGAGTAGGAAGAAAAGCAACAGTTTTTCTCTGTACAAGTGATTCAGAAGCTGTGGGTTTTCCTCCTGGGCTGACTTTGGAAGTGTCCGCGTGGTGAGGCCATCCAGAGGTCACACGGATGAAGCAAAAGAAGATCCTGGTTTTGGGAAGTCTGTGTCTCTTGGCCTCAGCTGGTCCTGCTGGTGGGCACCCGGCACCTGCAGCAGCTCTGACTCGGAAAGCGGAGCAAAGGCGCGCGGTTCCCGGGAGGCGCGTGGGCCGCGCGTGTCTGCCGGCGAGGCACGTCCGCAGAGGACGGGATGGGGCACGTCGAGACGTTTGCAGGCGCGATCGGGGAGGAGAGGTCCGAGGAGCTGGCTTTAAGTCTAGAAAAGGAGTGGGAAGGAGTGAGCAGCCTTCCAAGGGATGCAAGGCTCTTGGAGGATGACTTCTGCGCAGCCACGGCGCGAGGAAACGATCAGCCTTAGGTCAGCGTTGGCAGCTGACGTTAGCAGCAGCAAAGGTGACTGGTTTTTCTCCCTTGTTATCAGGGTAGGAAATCACCAAGGCAGGCTGTGAATCCCCTGCCCAAGGATTCCAGGGCATGGGTAACACTCGTTATGGGTTGAACTGGGCCATACTGGTGCTGGGTTTCTCCGCCTCTCCTGCAGCCGTCGATCCTGCGATGCGTCTCTGCTGTCCGGCCGACCCCGTAGAAGTCGATCCCGCTCCCTGAGGATGCTGTGTGGTGGCAGCTGCACGACCAAGCTGTTCCGAGGGGAAAGGACACTTTCACTTTTACTTCTGGTTTAGGCACTTTCACTTTCACCTCCTCACAGCCTGCGCAGAGGCTGTCAAGGGCCTTCAGCTCCTGCAAATGACACCTGGATGTGTCAGGGTTTTGCGTGTGTTTGTGTGAGTTCAGACTCTTCTTTCGGGTGGGAACGGATCTGAAGGAGCCCCCTAAATCTGAAAGAGGAGATGAGGGTCACAGCAAGCTGCCAGGCTCCTCTGTGATTGATTCTTCTCATGTATTACGTTTTTGTTTTTTTTTTGGACTGTCATTTTTACACTGCAGCTGAACTTGTAGTGAGGAACAAATGTTTGAGTTATCACCTGCACAATTGTGCGTTTGCAAGAGCTTCTCAGACTTTTTTTTTTAAGCCTTTAGCTTTTACCTCTGAAAAACGCCAAATATCAGATGCTTTTGCTGATGTAACACCTCACGCCCTCAAGATGCCTTCTGTGCCCAGCAGGGTTTTTAACTCTGCAACCTTTCTTTGTCAGCTTGGTGTCTCACACACCCAGCGTGGCTCCCAGCTCTCACCTTTAGCCGTGGCCTTCCTCCTGCTCCGAGCCCCCAAACTTGATGATGATGCCAAGTTGCGAGATGCTCTCAGTAGGAGGAGCGGAACAGCGCACCCTGAAAAGTGAGAAGGTTTGGAGCAGTAGCTGTGAAATGAAAAAGCATCCGCTGCAGTCCGGCACGTTTGGGACGTGAGGAACGGTCGAGGGAGCTGGGTTTGTTTAGGCTGGTGGAGAAGATGCTGAGAACAGGATGACTCCGGACACAAGTGTTGTGGTGCTCCAGCAAGAAGCAAAAAGGGATGTTATGTTCTTTTTTTTTTTTTTTTCCAGCAGAGCTGTAAGCTGGGATGTAATTCCCTGATCTGATTTCTGTGGGGACTCTGAACTCCCTGACTGCTGCTTTTGAGATTCACGGAATGCAAGAGACACGAAGCGAAATGAAAGACACGTGAGGAAAAAAGCGAGCAAGCTTTACATCTCTTCCTGTCCTTACTAGGCTCAAAGAGAGAAAACAATAATACAGAGAGAGCTGGAAAGCCACTTTATTTTTCTTTTTTTTTTATGCTTGAGACCCAGCTTGTGTTCATCTGCTTTTTTTACTGCTTCTGATGATGCCAGAGGCATCACCTGAAAGTAGGAGGTTTAGAAAGTGAGTATAAGAGGACACGAAAGACCTGAGAGGCAAAAGTACTTTGAAAGACTTTCCTTTCTGTGCTCCCAATTTCCATTCCCACCATACATGCTTTTCATAGAACCATTTTTAGACCCCCCCACTTTTTGCCTTGTCTGGATTTGTCTTTCGCTTGGCACAAAGCAGCCGCTGTCTCCCTTTCCCTGTTAAGCCTCGTAGCACGGACTGGTTGAACTGGCTCAGAGCAGCGTAGCTAAAGGAGTTTAATGCCTGAAATTTGAACTTTTATTTTTCCTGTTCCTCATATTAGGTACTTTTTTGGCCTGGAGTAATTTGAGAGGAATAACAAGATTTGTGACATAGGGAATAATTCTGTCTTTTCTTCTTTTTCATTGAGAGGAGGAAAAGAAAAAACTCAGCTTGGGATTTGAAATCTCATTGCCCCTGGATCACCACCAGGAATAAAGGTTTTTAAATGTGCAGCAGAGACTTGAGACCAGGATTTCCTGTGTTTCTAAGTGGCTGCTTTATTTAATATTTGGATTTTAACGGCTGCAAGAGCACAGACACTGCAGGGCTTTCCTTTGTTTCTGCATCCGTGTTTAATTTGTCGCATGCTTTGGGATCTCTTCTTGGTGGGATGCTGTTGGAAAGCGTGTTACTGGGATGTTTTCCTTTGGAGATGTGGAGAGAATTTGGGTTTTGAGAAAGCTCTGCCCAGCGAGGCTCTGAAGGAGGGCTTGCTCTGGCGCTATTGAAAACCACATTCACTCCAGATTTTGAAGATCTTTGTAGAAAAACAGATAACCCTGAGAAACTGAGCGCGCAGCAACATTTTCCCTGTGTGCAGACGTCAGCTCTCACACCCTAAAAGCACACAACGAATCGGAGCAACTTTTTTAGCGCAAGAGAAAACTCTGAGCCGCTCAGAGAGCGTAAAGTTAATTTACCACCAGGCTTTGCTTCTAGCAGTTGTTAGTAATTTTATTATTTTATTTGCGAAGGACAAACTTGGAGGGCTTACTGGCAAGGGCTTCAGAGGGAGCTCGTATTCTTCCTGCCAAAGGACGGTTTAACTGGCAGGCAAGGACTTGGTGTTCGCGTGGCTCCAGTGGGAGCCCATTTATCTGGGCTTGATAAATGAGGCCCATGTGTGGTGAGTCACACTCAGCAGCCACCTGCCTGTGCTGAGGCCGTGTACTCATCTGGGGATGGCCAGAGTTAATCTTTGCACCTACTTTTTGCTTTCTTCCTCCAGGTTTTCAGCTGGAGTCGAAAGAGTCGAGTTCCCTTTTACAGACAGCGGTTTCGGTGCTGCAGAGCTCCTACTTGCACTCTACATCTCAGGATGGTTTTCGGTACAGCCAAGCAATTCTGGTGGAAAACAATGTTTTTCTAAGTGAGGTAAGGCCGCTGGAGGAGCAGGGTGTTGCTGGCAGCTCAGGAAAGGGTGACGTTTCTTTGGGTGCTGCAGTTATCCATAAATTCTGGTTTATTGGCAGGTCTTTCCTCGGCAGCACGAGGCTGATCTGCCTGCCTTGTAGAGCCCTGATTGCAGTTCTTGACTGAAGGGAGCCTTTTCTTTGCTTTCTTGCACTTCTTCCTTCCCAATCTGGGCAGGAACAAAAGGTCCATTCAGCCAACGTTGCTAAACGTTCGGCAGCAGTTCCTGGAGCAGGCCTTTGAAAATCCTGGTTTGACACGTAGCAGGAGACCTTTAATGTTACTGCACTTCTGCTGATTCACCGCAAGCGTATTTCTTTTGCTTGCTCTGGAACCTGTGCAGGCACCAGTTTTAACCCTTTCCATTTCTCCAGCTGACTGGGGAGTGTACGGAACCACTTTTAAAATGCCTTCATCCCTACAGTCCCACTGTTGTTGGCATGGAAGACAGGCTGTCTTCTTTGGGGACTGGAGATGACCAATCTGCTCGTTGTCATTAATTAAACAGAGCTTAGACATTTTGGCAGCCTATACCTGGGATAGTTGTTATGGAGCTGGATAAAAAACTGGGAAAGCAGGTATCAAGTAATTTCTTGATTAGCCTGTGAGTTCTAAAGCCAAAATAAGCAAAAGCAGTGATGAGTTTATTGTTTTCTTATCTTCTAACCCTGTTTAAAAAATCCCATCTTTCTACAACTTCTTTTATTAAAGCCTCAGAACATCATGGACTCAGATCCAGCTCTGTTTGCTCCCATGATGTTCTCCCTGTCTGCACTGATAACACGCTCTGCTTTGTCAGACAAAAGAAATCAGAGTAATGTGTTATTTGGCTGTAGCCAAACCCTCTGAGCTGTAGTTGCATGATAGCACCTGCCCTCTAATCAAAAAGTCTAGGCTTCCCTGGAGAGAGAAAAAGAGAGGTGTCTCCAAGCCTTCTGTAGGTATCTTCTCCATGGCTGAGGTGATTTATCTTCTGCTGGCTGTAGATGGCTACTGAATGCGATGCTCCACCAGCCTACGTGCTGCTCAGTGAAACAAGCTCCCCAGTAGCCAGTGACGTGTGGCAAGAGGGGCAAAGTGGAATAAAGCTGGACTTCCCTGGGATGAGCGCAGCGTGATGCTGTGGGGCTGGGTGTGCCTGCTTGTCCCTTGGAGGACATGGAACATGTTCTGCTGGGGACAAAGGCAGAGACAGATGAACAGACAGATGCACGGACTGGGGGGCTTGTGGTGAGGGACTGGGGGTGCGCGTGCCCGAGGGAGGGAATGATGTGTGGGCACGTGAGCTGGGCCAGCATCACCTGGCTGCTGCCAGCTGCCCCATACTGGCCACGGCTGAAGGTAGGTGGGACACGCTGTCTTCACACCACGGGTTCCCTGTACCGCTCAGTCCCTCGGCTCTCGAATGAACGGACTAGAACGAAGTGTTGTTGTGTCTTCTGCAGCTCAAAGCTTTTGCCCAAGCAAGGGAAGCCGCCGGGTACAGCCAGGAGGAGTTGGAGGAGACCTTTGCGTTTCTCCTGTTTGATAATGAAGAAGAGGTAACCTGAAATGTTTATTCAGCTTAAGAAGTTTGATACCAAGTGCCTGCACACATGTTCTGTCCCAGCAAAGCCCAACAGATCTGTTGACTGAAGTGTCCTGGCTTTCTTTACTCGGGTTACCAGTGCAATTACCGCTGTATAAATAGTCCAGAGCAAGTTCTGAAAGTAGATCCTGGGAGGTTTTTGTGATGGATGTTATTTTGTATCTCTCCAGTCAATTACTGGCTGAAGTTTGACTGCTTTCTTTGCCCTCTGCAGAGAGATAGGAGTCTCCCTTTGTCCCAGTGGATGCTCCCAAGGCAGTAATTGTGCCTCTGGAGGAGTAAGCACAGAGCAGCGAATGTCCTTTGCCTTCATGTCAGCCCTGTTGCATTTATTTTTCCACAAATTGCCCCTGCAAATAAGGAAAGTGCAAAGTCCAGCCTTGCCCTTGCAGTGGTTTCTGGAGATGCTGGATTTTTTCCCGATTTTTCTAAGCTTTTCCTTCCACAGAGGTTTTTGTACCAACACTTGATAAATACAGGTATGTAGTATCTGACACAAATTTTCTTCCTGTTAGTTCTTGCTGTGGACATTGTGTTTAGTTTTCTTTATACCATGGGTGTTTTGGGACGTAACTGACTTACGGCAACTGTCTTGCTACAGATTTCAGTAGCTTTTGAAAATAGATGGTAAAAGAGGCTGTCTCTTCTTTTGAAGGCAAAAGAGGTGTGTCAGACAGGCCTCCGCGTTAACAGCAGTTCTATTTCCACGCTTGGTGACCCAGCAAAAGGTAAGATTTCCATTCAGAGGGCCTGTTCACTGTTCAGGGCGTAGCAACTCCTTTAAAAACAAAAGCAAGAGCCCAGAGAGACTCCTGGTGCTGCCTTTTTATTTACTGCAAAGATCCACAGAAACTCCCATTTCTTATGTGGGAAACTGCATTTGCTTGGATCAAGCAAGCAGCAGTGTTTTCCTTCTCCCCCCTCAACCAGATGAGGATGGGATCTGCCCCAGGGAATGTTATTGTCTCTTCACTTCTCCATTTCAGGCTTTTCCTCCCTCGTTAATAACAAACTTTGTCACCAAAGTGGCTTTTTGGCAACTCTCCCCACCAATTTGCTCTTCAGAGTGGCTTTTGCCACCAGACTTATTAATAACCAGAGCAGATTGTGACGTGTCGAAGCCCTTTTCAGTCTGTGCTTGTTCCTTACCCAAAGCTCTGGGGCCTCAAGATGTGCCGTGCAGGACACGTTGCTCAAAGAAATCCTTCTGCCAGAAGTAGAACGTCTCCCAGTGCTCGTCCCACAGGTCTTTGCAGGCCAAGACACCTAAATATTAAACAGTTAATGGCAGTGAATGGAAAACCAAGCAAGAACTGGTTGTTTACCTGGGTGTATATCTTAGTCTTGAGGGACTGAGGGGAATATTATGGTGTGTCTCTTTGTAGTCCTTCCCCAGCCCAGTCCCTGTTTCCCCTCATGTGCTTCTCTACCCATCTTACCTGCAAATATAAAGCAGGAGTGAAGAGCCAACCTCCTCACCCCACAGTAAATCAACATGTGATATGTCCTGGGCATGGGGAAGGAGAGGGAATAAGCCGTGTCAGAGTGGGCCTTGTCACAGCGTAGAAGGTTTATGTTGGTTTTTGGGGTGCTGAAGGACCACAAAGAGTCAAGGAACGGGTCTGGGAGGATGTGTGCCATGCCACAGGCCTGCTCTTGTGCCCCTGCAGCCTGTGTTCCCCACATATAAACATCCAAGTTGCCTTTGCGTGACTCCAAATTGAGCAAATGACCTGCCCCACTTGCAGTTTGACCTGGGAACCCTTTGCCAGATCTTCCTGTAAGAGGCAAGCCCTCGCTCGATACGTTTCCCTGTAGTGTGGGCAAAACTGACATGACCTGGGCTGCTTCTCCCAGGAGAAACCCAGCTCAACTCCTGTCCTAGGGCTGACCCTGAAATATATAGTGCTGTTCCATGCCAGCAGTCAAAAAAAGGAGTCAGAAAGAGATTCACTCTTTTTATGGCAGCAAGTGCTGCTCTGATTTGCAGCACAGGCTCTGCAGGGACTCCCGTTCCTGCAAGGAGGGTCCTCTTTGCAGGTTTTTTTTTGGCAATCAGTTTTACTCGAGAGACGATTCACATTATTTTGCATTGCTTTGTTTTCACAGGGGTTTATATCTCCAAGTATGCAGACTGTCTTCATCCAAGACCCTGGTATCATGGAAAATCAGGCTATATTGTCATTTGTAAGCTAATTAAGGTAAAATACAAGTCTGTCTTCTTATGTGAAGTGGTTTTCAGAAGCCGCTATGCAGTGCAGACAGTTTTTAAGGAGACATTGCTGCCTATAACTGTGGTGAGGTGGGGTGTAAATCAGCTCTGTTGAGAGCTCGTTGGGATGTGTCAAATTAGAAAGCAAGAGATGGACTGGGCTTGGCTGGTGGCCTGCAAAGGGGCAGAGGATGCAGAGGACCTTCCAAGTTCCACCATTGAGATCAGAAATTCCTCAAAGGGTTGCCTTTTTCCCTGGACTCTCGTGCATTTGTGGGTCTTGACGGGGTAAGCTAGAGGTGGCTGAGACCACAGCCCCATTCCCTTCCTCCATGGGGCTGGTGTGTGGTACCTTTCTCCACTCCCCACCAGCTCCTGCTCTGTGTAGCTGACAGAAAACACTCTGCTCTCGTACGCTCTCCTGAGCAGCAGTGTGGTCCTCTCATGGTGGGGAATGTGGGGCTGTCAGCAACACTACCTTTGGGGAAGAGGAGGATTCGGGGGTCTTTTAAAATAAGTTTCTGTGAACGATTATGGTGGATATTTTTTTTTCTGGCACAGGGGAAGGTCAAGGTGGTATCTGAGAATTACACAACCAGCTATACCTGCCCATCTCCCGGCTATGACTGCCACGTCGCCGTGAGCAGGAGCAACTTGACATCGAAGACCAGCCACTGCCAGGCCTTCCAGCAGAGCCAGGTACAGATTTGCAGCAGAACTGTGCAGATGGTTCACTTGTGAGCTGCAGAGGAGCACGGCGCCGGCCCAGGTGCCTCGCTCGTTCCTCGACGTGTTTTGTCATCGTTTCCCTTCTCGCCGCAGTATTACGTGTACGAAGTGTCCAACGGCAGCACTGCAGAGCGGCCCAGGCAGATCTGCCCCTACATAGTCATCGCCTGCCAGTACAGGGAGCCGAAGGAAATGCCCGTCTTAGCCATAGAGAACCTGTAAGCAGCTTGCTGTCCCAAAATACTCAGTCCCTTTTGTGGGCTGTTTTCATTTTCCCGTTGCTAAATGTTCCTCTTTCTCCCTTTTCTCTAGACCTGAGCTTAACCACAAAGGTAGGAGCATCTGGTGGTTATTTTTGTTATATAAACCTACCTTTCTCTGTTTGCTCTCCTCTCCTCTCCTGCTTTCCCTGAGCCGTTCTCCCTTTTGCCTGTAGCGTTGTACTGCCCATGGAGGGGGCAGCTCTCCATCCGGGGCCAGCTCCTGTGTGACATCGCCCTGAGGACCCCGTACAGCTCCACAGTTCCAGCCCAGCTGTAAGTTGCCTCCTTTCTCTTGGTTTTGTGCACTTGGTGGAGGGGTGAAGCATTACAGCCACTCCTGTGGATCAGTTGGGGATCACCTTTGGGAATCTGTGTGCCAGCAAAAGACAGTTTTGTCTCTCCTGCCCCATTCCTTCGTTGATCAGCATCTTCTCGCAGCCGTGGCAGCTTACCACCTGCGTTGTTGGGGTAACCATCAGTGTCAGGAAAATGGTGCTGGGCAGCCAGCGGTGCACTGTCACAGCAACATCTGGATGAGGACATGAGATCAAGCCCTGAGCTGCAGCTGGAGATGGCTGAATTTTGTCATCACTTTTTGTTAACTGTTTTGGGATGTTTATTCCAAATCAATTATTCCTGCTTGGGATTTTTCTTCTTGTGAGAAGTGGGCTTCCTGATGGTGCAGGTATGGTCAGCCAGTTGTGCTTACCAATGGACATGATGGCAAATAAAGTAACTAGTTTCAAAAAAAATAGATATTTAAAACCTTCAGTAGGCAGAAGCCACCCAGCAGGCAGCAATTTGAAACAGCCAGTGACAACCAGTAACACAGCCACCAATATCAGTGTTTGGAGGTTTTTCCAAACAGGATCCTTAAATCAGCCAAGTGCTAAGCAAGCTGCACCTTCTCCAGCCCTGCTTTCTCTGGTTTCCCAGTGACAGGGCAACCAGAACTCTTTGCTGTGCTTAATCCTGAGAGCCTTTTACGCTTGTGATCTCCATCTGCTGCTTTATCCCCACAGACCTCCCAACCTGGACATTAACCATGTCATGGGTTTGTCTGACTTGAAGAAAAAGTTACCAGAAGCTGCGTTTGGGAAAAGAAATTACGCTGAGAATGAAGGTGAGCGCAAAACCCACCAGTATACAGGGAGACAAACTTTCTCCTTCTTACATGATCTCCCTATGAGGTAAGGGACACTCCACCTTTTTGGGTCTGATCCAGCATCTCCTGCATCTGGGCATGTGGGAGGAAGCTGCCAGGCATAGCCAAAAGATGTGGCTGCCTGCAGTAGCTCTGCAAGTAGTCACAGGTAACCTACTCGTCACTTCAAGGGGAGAGGGGTCCAGAGATCCTGGGGAGAGGCAGGGAATGCTCAGCAATAAGAAAAATAGAAGCACAGATTTGGGGGAAAGGTTCTACTGTCCCTTTAGCGGTACTCAAAGACCCCACTCTGCGTCCTGGTCAGTGCAAGGTGGGGAGGAGGGGACCGGTGTCCGCTTCGGGATTTGTACTGCTTACTGCTTTTTGGGTTGGAGTTTTGATGAGCCTGGCAGCTCTCAGCCCCGAGATAGAGATGGAGACAGGTGGCAGGGCACGGGAGGAGGCGGGAAAAGTGAGGGGAGGCCACAGCAATGCTTGGTGAAGTGCTCTGGAGCCACAGTCTTACGGTCAGCTGGTGAAAGAGAGGAAATACTTGAAGAGAAGAATTTTGCCATGAGATTCAGGAGGGGTATTGTGGAACTGAGATCTTGCCTTGGGGATCAGAGTGCAAAGTAAGGATACTCCATAGCAGGGAAGAGTATGGCATGTTAGGATGAGGTGTTTCCCCCTGCAAGGCTCCCTTTGTCTGTTGGAGCACACAGCATTGGTTCAATTGCTTTTGTTAGCTGCAGAGATAAGATAGGAAACCTCTCCTGTGAACCGTGGATTGAAGAGGAAACTCACTGTGATGTGAATGCATATACCAGCTTAGGAAATCTTGATAAGTTGTTTTGGTTTTTTTTTTTTAAACCTGGTGTTTTCACCAATTGCACACCCATCTTCCTGCTACGGGATAACTTATTTGTTCAGAGTTCCTGCAAGAGGCAGTATTTCAACGTGAAATTCTCTCTCTTTTGTCTGCAGTCTGCTTTCAGGGTGTTTACTTCAGTCTGTATGAAGTAGAAATATCGAATAAGGATCAATATAAAATGGATCAGTTAGTAGAAAATCTGAAGGAAAAGGACTTGGTAAGTGGAAGACATTATATGAGGTAAACCTCTTTGCCTACATTTATGCCAGCTGAGATTATTTTATTTTATTAATTATTTTCCCCCTTCCATTGCAAACAGCACAGTGGACAAGGACTGCAAGGGGATCTTACATTAAGAAAGCAAAAGCAAAGTCCCCTAATGCCAAAATTATGGTTACTAAGCAAAAGAGACAAGCTGTCACGTGCCTACATTTCTCCCTCGTGGCTGAAAAATAGCCCCACTCAGCTGCACGCTCACAGTTACACTGCCGGAACCGCATGAGCTTCTGGGAGCTCTGAAGATGTTGAGGTTTATCCCTCTTTGAATGCGGAATTTCCCTGGTGATATATTATCTGATAAGGCTTTTTTTTCCAGCACACTGGAATCTTTTTGTTCTCAGTGTGATCGTCACATCTCCTTGTGACTCCAAGAGGTGAACCTCACTCCTGTGGAGCACAGCACCTGCGGCTCTGCTGGGTTTTGTGGTTGATTTGGCTTTGGCTTTGCTGTTGGTGGTTGCTCTGTCACATTTGCTGTTTCCTGTAGATTCAGGGTTGTAAATTCATGGTTGCAAACTTGCAGCTGGCTGGGCACGTCCTCCCCTCGTTGTAAGCTGGCAGCGGCCCATGAACTGCCTGGAAGTGCTGTTGGTGTGTGGCACTGCTGAAGGGCTGCCCACCAATTTACAGCTTCCCACTTGTCACATCCCAGAGCAAGTGTTGTGGGTGTCTCTAAGAAAAACACTCTGACCCTCTAAAGTGTTGATTAAACTACGACACGAGAGGAAAAAAAGGGGATAGCAAAGACAATCTTAATGTCCATGCAGGTAATCCTGAGGTGTGCAGCATCAGTTGGACCTCTGGTTGCGACACACATCGTCCATGTTGCAGCTCATCTGGAGGTTCCCAGCATATGAAGGAACATAGGATTATCTATGCCATCCCTTTCTTTCTTACATTCTCAGCAATAAAAGATATTTTAATCAATACTTTTGGGGTCAGAGTGTTTTTCTTACTGGGATCTGTGACAACCTCTTGTTCTGGTGCATTGCACCGTGTCTGCAGCCACTGAGGGTTGCAACCTGCATCCTGCCAAGCCCAGCAGAGCTGAGCTCTGTGGAGGAGTCAGGGAAGATGAGCTGGTTGAGTTGTAGCTGTGGACAACGTGGTATTGAAACCCATCAGGAGCATCGTTTCCCACTCTCAAATATCTGCCCAACTGGATTAAAATATCTCTCCTCTTTCAATGAGGGAACAGTCACAGCCCGTTTTGGGTGTGCTTCTTCCCTCCCCTTAGCATGCTGTTGAGTAGTCCGTGGGGCAGCTCTCAAAAGTGCAAATGAAAAATGTCCTTTGTCTCCTTTCCCTTTCAGTGGTGCATGGGCCAGGCACCCACCTTGCGCAGGGCTAAAGTGAAAACGAAAGGGTGGCTGGGGCTAGGTGGGGTTGCCTGAGGCCAGCCACACTCTGCTGAGTGCTGAGTGACGTCTCTCAGCTCCTCATCACGTGGCTGCTGCCTTACGGTTTGACTTTCCTCCTCCTCTGCCTGAAAGTCATCCTGTCAGAAACCACAGCTATTGCTTTGAGCTGGATTTACGCGTCAGAGATGCTGGCTCTCAGCCCTTCTGGCTTGGGACAACCAACGCGAGGAGCTACTGTTCTTCATAGTGAATATTACACTGCTATTGTTCAGCATTTCCAAAATTGTTCTGTTGTCCTGGAGAAATGAGGCTGTGGGCGTTAGTCCAGTCCTCTGTTATGTCTGAACGTACTGAATGGGATCAGCAAAGTTTCACAGAGCATTAGGAGCCCTAGGGTTATTCACTTCCCGTAAGTTTCCTGAAAAGATGTGTCTGCGTAGAAGAAAGAGGTCCAAATGGCTGTCCCCACGGAGGGTAAGGCAGCCCAAGCCAAGCTCTGCAATGAGGCATCCAGACAGAAGAAAAGCTTCGATAAGTGCACGTATCTTTTTAGACATGCAGTCATCCAGCTCTGAGACAGAGTCACCGGCGTCTCTGAGACTCAGCAGATTTTTTTTCACGTATTCATTGATACTGATGCTGTTAATAAGCAAGCTGAACTTCGGTCAGACTTGTGGCCGGAACAGTTGGTTGTGTTTTGTCAGATGCTGGTGTCCAGCTTTGCTTTCCCTGCTGGGAAAACCTTCCCCTTGGGCTGTGGAAAGCAATTCCCGGCTGAGATGCCCAGGAGCTTTTGAACTGAAGGGACTAAAATGATTGACCTTGTTCATTAATTACAGCTAGTTTGGCTAAGCGTATTTATTTTTTAAGGAACAGATGGGAGGAATTTGAGAGCTGAATAACGGCGTAAATGGAATGCTTTTGGTTACAGGTCCCAGTTGACCTGAGTGACCTGGACTGAACAGTGTCCTCCTCAGCAGGGAATGAGCTGATGGTGTTGGCGCACGTCCACCAGCAGTCAGGGCTTGTTGACCATCGTGCTGAGCGATAGAAAGTGTGCTAAGGAGGAAAGGGAGTGGCTGCTGTAACTTTATATGTGTTTGTTATAGGCAATCATCAAATATTTACGAGATCGAGGAGTCCTTATCCTCCTCACGTCCTCTGCCTTGGCACGAGATGATGGTAAGACATGGCTACCTAGAAACCAATATCTGTGCTTAAATATCCTGCTTTGGTTTGGAGACACCCTCACTCTAAACAAAACCCGTTGCTTTCTTTCGTAGGGTTTGACCCTAAGGAGCCCATCAGCCTCCTGGCCCTGTTTCTCTTCACGTCATCCCGGTCGGTGTCGCTGAGAGGTAGGGAGGTTCCCTTTGCTGGCCTCAGACACTGTGGTTTGGGTGTGGGATCCTCACAGACACGTTCTTCTTGAAGAGCTGATTTTTCTGCTCAGAACCACCTACAGCTTTAGCGCAAAGTGTGTTCAAAGAGGAGAGAGGAGTCCCAGCTCTCCAGCTGTCCTGCATTTTAAGCTGAGCTAAACCAGATTCCCTGCCTCACCCATTCACTGCGCATCCTTGCCCCTTTGCAGGAAGATGATGGGAGTGAAAAAATAATGACTTTTCTCCCTCTCAGTCAGATTTCAGCAGCAAGGAAGGGGCGTTGCTCCCTAAAGAGCAGCGAGGGCTTAGAAGCTCAGCTGTATTGCGTGACTTCTCTGCTCTGGGGTCCGTAAATGCCGGTAGCACGGCTGTGACGACCGGTCTGGGTGCGTGACAGGCGAGGGAGGGAGGCAGGGAGGTGGTGTGGGGCAGAGCCGCGTGCTTTGCTGCCACCAAGGTGAGTCACGGCTCTGAGACCTGGGAGTTGAATCCAGGTTTTTGGAGCCCCAGAATGTGCTGCTTTTCATGCAGAACATAGAGGCACTAAATAAGAGAAAATAAAGATTGCATGGTTTGACCCTGTTCTGTGAACCCTCAGATCGTGAAATAAGAATGAGCTTCAACATCTGTTGCATTTGCCTCAAATTTTCTTCGTATCTTTTGGCTTTATACTACACTGTCTACGTGGAAATATTCACACTACAATTTCCTCTCGTGGACATAAAAAAAGTTACTGCTCTGTGTCCCCTGGACAGCCTCATTCACACATCTCTCATTGCATCCACTGCACCAGTAATAGTTTTAGACTTACAGATCCCCAAGCAACTTATAAACAGGGGCCTTTTGCTCTGCGTAGCTTCTGGCTTGCTTTTTGTTGAGTCATCCTAGGGACCAGTCGAGAGACTGTTGATGCCAGCACACACTGGTATTTCAGTCCACCTCTGCGTGAGCGATGGCTGGCATTGCTGGAGACGCTGCGCAGGACATACCCATCTCCCCTCCCCGGGAGATGAAATCGGCAGAAGAGCCCACAGGACCTACCAGCACATCTGAGCATGAGCTTTGTCCTTTTTGGTGTTTAACCTCCAGCTATGAACTTTCTCCTGCAGGATCCGTGTACAAAGTGGGCTTGTAAGTTGGGTGAAGATGTGATGGTGACTTGGCAGTGTGGGGTGCAAATGTTTTTGGTGCCTGAATTCAGTCAGCCTGACTTTCAGGACGTGCTGGTGGTGGCTGTGTTAGCATGGCAACTTTTCAAGTTTCTTTTCTGGGCGTAGGAGAGAGACAGGCTCCTCCTAAGGCAGACTGAAGATCCAAAGTGCCAGGTCAAACCTGAGATAAAGTTGTTGCTGCGATGCCTGAAGTTGGGTGAGGTGAAGGGGAAGAATGCCTGGAGAGCAGACTGGAGGTGGGGACTCACCACCCAGATATTGAGATCTCGCTGACCAGGCAGAGAACTGTTGTGGAAGAAGGTGGTGGAGACCAGAGACAGCATCAGGCGTAAGGAGCATCCCAGAGCACAGGTGGTGCCAGCAGCCCGTTGGTAGGAAGGTTTGGCGCTGTGGCGGACGTATCCTGTCGCTGGTGGTGATGATGAAGAGGAGGCGAAGCCTGGGCAGCCAGAGAGCAGCTGGTGGCGAAGCGAAGAGGCGGGGGGAGAGGATAACGTTGAGCAAACGCTCCACGTTGTTCCGTGTCGTGATCTGAACGTTGATAGCTTCCAGATGTTTTCCCTCTGGTGCCAGCAGGACTCCTGCACGTGCTGTCCTGTTCAGCCTACGCAAGCAGCGTCACCCCAGCCAGCCCTGACTGTCCCCTGGGTCCAAGACTTCGTTTCGCTGGGATTATAAACCCTTTTTCTTTAGGGCTTCTCCTTTCTACGAAGATAAGCGGAACTGTGCAGGGGTTTGGGGTTGAAAAGGGACAGTCACTGAAGATGGCAGGGATGCAAGAGAGGTGCAAAGTGAAGGATGGATGCATTTGGAGTTAGCGGCTCAGACTTGAAGCGTGAGTAATGTTTCCGCTTTCGAAACAAGCAGCCTCTGAATCTGTTCCCTTCCTGTCCAGACAGCCGGCGGGAGGAATGTACGGCAGGCGTAACGAGCCCACTGTGCAGATGTGCCACAGCGTTCCTGCGCCAGCAGCTGGCAGCCAGCTTGCGGGGACGCCTGGGCATGCAGTAACAAGGACCGGCATTGCCAGCGCGAGGCAGCAGTGGGGCCAATAGCCAAAGAAAATCACCCGTCTGGGAGGGGGAGAGAATTGCTGTGACGGGAAGGGATGTGACGATGAAGAGAAGATGGCCCTGCAGCCAAAAGAAACCTTGGAGTCAGATCATAACAGGCTGGAGGGATGCAGCAGATGAAGCCGGATAAGTCTGGCTTGTGTGTGAAGGGAGCTCCACCGACAGGTCTGTGTATCACGCCAGCTCTCAAGGCGTTTCCAGACACCGAGGGGATGCTGCTGTGCCAAGGAGAGCCTGCTTCCGCGGTGACATCTGCGACGGCGAGCACCCTTGAGCCTTGGGACCCGTTCATGTTGATCCCTCTTGGGAGCTAAACGATGATACTGTGCGTGGTGTGGGGTGTTGGTACTGCTGAAATGAGAAACACCAGCTGTTTGCGGTAGGATCGGTCCTTCAGCTTTAGAAGATCACCCAGGGCTTCATGTTATTTATTTATGTGGTCCCCACGTCTGCTTGGGGAAGTCTGTTTTCCACGTCCCGCTCCAGAGCACTAATACGGTGTCTTCATGTGAAGTGCGTCCAGCCACGCTGACGGAGGGTGGACACGGAGCTGCGGGAAGTTGCATCTGAAGAGGGACGTAAACCACACAGCTGATGGGAAAATGGTGCTAGTCTAAACACCCTGCATGGGCAACCCTAAATTTAAACAGGTTCAAAAAAAAAAAGCGACAAAACCCGTGTATTTTCAGAGCTCTGGCTGTCCTAAGTGTTGGATTTAGTGAGAATTGCTGAAATGAAGTGACTTAGACCACGATGTGCACGATCTCGTGCTGTAATTTCCTGCTGAATGAGGCTCACTGATACAACAGCAGTCTTTCATCTTAGTTTAATCCATTTTTGACTCCCACGTGCAATTCTTTTTTACCTTCAGCAGTTACAAACATCCATCAAACCAGGATATTGCCCCTGGGGCTAACTTTCTTTAGGTTGGCTTCTGGGGCTTTTTCATAGCTTTTGCGTTCTCTTAGCCTGTAATGGTGTGGTGATTTGGGGCATTTAATAATTTTTTAATGTGAGTAAACTTATATGATTTTTCCTTTCGCAGTTGAAAATCATGATCCAAAAGATGAAAGGGAAGATAGTGACAATAGTGACATCTCATTAAAAATAGCCTCAGTTTTGCCTGGACTTCGCTATGCCTTGCAGAAAGCCACCAGTTCTTCACGGGGGGACGCAATCAGTACCAGCGCACGTATCAAACAGCACTTCCAGGAATATGCAAAGCTCGATCGAAATACACAGCTCAACTCTGGCCAAAACGGCGAAGATCTTTCTTCTCTCCTCTCCGTAACCGAGGGTGAATGTGCTAATCCCTTCAGAAAATGCTCAGAGCAGTCCTTCTCCCAGCTGCAGCACTATCTCTCCGATCCCAGCAGCTATACTCTGGAAATGTCAGCTGCCTTAGGATGTTTGACGGGTGCTCAGTCTCTTTGCTGCGATTCAGAGGCGGATTGTAAAGTGGACTTCTCTTCCGTTGTGCCACCGGACCCTGTTCCTCCCAACACAGCAGCAAAAGTCAAAAGTGAAAACTCAAAGCCCGCTGTGGTGCTGGACCAGAGTGGTGAAGGGCCAGCAAAAGATGTCAGCTTGGCCAGCAAGCTGTGGGTGCAGCAGAGCAGGAGGAAATCCACCCGAGCCGTTGTGACCAGCACCAGGAAGAAATGGTCACCACTCAAGATGCAAATGCATCCTATGGGGGACAGCAGCAGGAACAGGAAAGCAACTAAAAAGAAAATAAACATCACTTTCTCTTTTCCTAAAAAAACAGGGCTCACGGCCAATTCCAGCGAGCCCATGCTTAAGTTAGCCAATTTGCAATTTCCACACAGAAGGAAAAGAGGTAAGTGCTATGTAAACGGGACGGACTCCTCTTGCTTCACCGGGATATCCGGCTGGGATACTCAGGGTTCCCTAGGAGACGTGTCCCCTCACTATCCATCCCCCCGGGCGCCCAGAGCAAGCAGGCACCTCCTGAGACCATCCATCCAAACAGGCCTGTGGTGGTATCTCCACAGTCGCTCTTTCAACCTGAGAAGGAGCCCAGGGCTATGACAAGGGAGGTCAACAACCATGACCTGACATCAGCCGGGTCGTGGTTGTTGCATCCCTTGTCCTCAGGCTGTCGATGGCCCAGGCAAGGAGCAGTTGCCGAAGCCGTGGTCGTTACGAGCTGCCTAGGTAACCAGCCACTCCACGTGGTCAGGTTGTGGCTTCCAGAGAGTCAACTTTCTTGCTGTGGTCTTGAGGAAACAAGAAGGGTGAGATTGATCACACGCAGCTTACTCTGCTGAAAGCTGGCGTCTGGCCTGAGCTACGCATGCGAGATGTCTCAGTGGCATGAATTGTCCTCTGAAGGCTCCTGGATAAGCCTGTCCCTTTTGAGCCAGCCTGAGCCTCCACCTGGCGTGTAGAGATACCCAAAATGAATCTCAGCCTTGCTGATGAAACCTGGGGCCTGTTGTGTAGCACAGGGCGTTTGCCTGCTGTGAGCTGAAGTCAGCTCTGAGTCACAGTCCATCGAGCTGGGGCCTGGGTGACGTTGCTAACGGATCTGGGAGAGGTTCTTCTGTGCTGCTTGGAGAGGTGAAGAAGTCCCCTCAGGGTGCAAGCGTGCCAGGCAGGAATTAGAGTGACTTATCCCCACGGAACATCTATTCTAGGTCAGGAAAGCAGACTTTTAATGAGTTTAAGAAGTGATGCTTAATTTTTAATAACTCCTTACTGATCACTCATATCAGTAACAAACTGATTTGTAAGATCAGATGCATAAATTAAGTTGTTGAAGATTACTCTGCTGCTGCCAATCACTTCTAGAGCAGTCCTTCCACTTTCCTTAACTGGATATTTTGCAATTACTCCTTTTTAATCTGAATATATCTCAAACCAAAAAAAATGCCTTTTCTGTGTCCCAGGTGCTGAGGTCCTGTCTGCAGAATTTGTACACAAAACACAGTCTGAACCTGTCCGGAAGGAAACCTCAGCTCCTGATGGTCCTGGCTTGGAAACGAAGAGACCAAAGACGCTGAAGAACCCGGACGTGAAAAAAGTTCCTGTTGCTGAGACCGTCACGAAGCCAGTGAAAAGTAAGATGCTAAGAAGTGTGGCTAACAGCCCGTTGAAACCTCAAGCCAAAAAGCAAGGAGAAAGTGGTAAGAGTGCTGTTCCCTGTGGAAATCTTTCCTTTAAAAGCTGAGCCGTCAGGTCAGGGCAGGAGCCGACGCGTGTTTGGCAGAAGCTGAAGGGCCTTACGACAGGTAGTGCTCAGAGTCTGGCTTGGGGTCTGGGTACTGTTGCCCCACAGCCCACAGGCTCCCAGTTATGCACTGGGAGCGTAAAACATGAAGGTGGCTGTGAAAAATCACCATTTTACAGGATGTACAAACTACACGGGGTCTCTTCTGAGTCTTTTCCTAAGCCTTCAGTTTGCATCCTTGCTGGGATAGTTGAAATTCTCAATTTTTAGCGGCTGAGCTTCTGGAACTTGCGCAGAGCTTTATAACCTCTGCTCGTAGCCAGCAGTCGTTTTAAAAAGAGTCGAACGGTCGCAGCCTTTGTGGACAGACCACAGCCCCTGAGTGTCTGCAGGTGCTGACTGGGAGTCTGCCGTTAAACTGGGAACCAGTACTATGGTGCCAAAATAAATGATGGAACAGGAGAGTCATTTTCTGTTAATTTATCATGTTTTCTCACACTCCCACTTTGATGTCCTTTTTCAGATCTCTCTCTGCTCTTTTTTTTTCCCCTTCCTGTGGGAGGAGCAGACTTTGAAGACTGGTTTAGCCACCTTGGCTCAGTTTGCCTGTTCTTCTTGGTCTTTTATTGCCACACGTTCCTGAAACGTGGCCCTTTTCACCAGCGTGAGTGTATCAAAGGCCACCCCTCGTTGTCCCTGTCACGTGAGGGTTCCTGAGGCGGATCCGACCAGTTCTCTCGCGTGGGCAGGGGTCCTGCTGAAGGCCAGGATCTGCCAAAAATGCAAAATAAGAGTAAGAAATACTCAATTTATATGTCCTACCCTGCAGTTCCCGAGGAAATTAAATGTAACACGTACGGGTTCTGGCACAGATGTGATTTAATAAGGTTTTACCTGAAGAGAGACTTTTGTGCTGGTTGTTTGGAGAAGGCATTAACCTTCTTTAATGGCTTCATGCTATTTTTACGAACATGGGCCTTGAGCCACGGTGAGGGGCATTTTTAATGCTAAAAACTGAATGAACAGTCCTTTGCTGTGTGCTCTGGCTGCCTTTGGGAGCCCCTGGGTTCAGCTTGTGCTCTGAGTTACAGCTCAGGGGCAGGTCGTGCGCTTGAGAGGATGCGCAGTGGGAAAAGACGCAGGGTGGCTTTGCTCTGAGTTTTAGAGGTTTTGTTTGGGTTTTTTTTCTGCGACTGTGGATTATTGAAAGCATAGCACAGAATTTATCACAGAAAATTGCAAATATTCAAACTAGAAGAAAATTTAAAGCAAAATAAAAAGGATTAAGTAAACACCTAAAATATCGCCGGTTGTATTTACGTGGCCAAACTGCTCTGTACGCAGAGGCCAAGGGTAATTTTCACTCTGGATCCCATGCTTTTTATTTCTGAGAATAAGCCCCGTTCCTGAAGTTGCTTAGATCCCAACTCTGGATCCTTTTTCAGCAGCCATAGAGGTGGTTTTGTAGCATGATCATGGAGCTATTTTTTTTTAAAGTGTGCAAATTCCATATTGGAGAGACATTTTTTTCCTGTCAAACTGAAATCCCGCTTTAAACCCTTCTCAAGGCAGAGCTGTGTGGCCTTTGTTTATTCTCTGACTTTCTTTTTCTCACCCAGAGTGGAAAGAGCCGTTCTCTGTCTTCCCGAGCGAAGTTTCTTCCCAACGCCACGGAGCAGACAGCCAAACGAGCGCGACGTGCCCCGGCGGGGTCGCTGATCTCAGTTTCGATCTGAAGGGCAACGACTGCGAGTCCCACGCCTTGAACCTCCTGGCTGATCTGGCTCTGAGTTCTTGTGTTCCTTCGTTTATCCCCAGGGACAGCGAGATGGTCGCTGTGTCCTGCAGCCCCTCCAGCGACTCTGCAAAGGAACAGCAGAGTCATCGCAAGCACAAATCCTTGCGTGTTGCTTCCGACCACGAATACCACAGGGTGGACAAGCTTGCAAAAGGAGCTACCTCTCCTAGCAAAGCGCTGCCAAACCAGAAGCTGCCTCCTGCTGAAAAAATAGACTTAAATGACTTGGCCTCTATTCCCAGGGAGAAAAGCCCTGGGATTTTCAGCGGGAGGAATGGCGCGAGCCCCAACCCTGCAAAACCCCATGCATTGCCTCCAAGAGAGACTCAAGAAGCTGCCGAAGCGAACAAGCACTCCTTAATTTCTGCCGAGCACTCGTACGCCTCGCAGATGCCTGAGCACTCAAAGAAACACATTTATCCCAGAGGTGCCCCCTACCCAGGACCAGCACTGTCCAGAAACGGGACCAGGAACGCCCGAGCAGGACCCCTGGTTGGGAAAGTTCTGCCTTTCCGCCACCAGCAGAACAGCACCCACCACCAGCTGCCCTTCGAGGCCGTGACGATGAGGCGCAGGAGCAGCCTGCTCTCTCCTAGGCTGAAGGAGGACTTCAACAAGTCCCACACGGTGAACATCTGCGGCGAGTCTGTGAAGGTGACGTGCCACTGGGAGGCAGAATATCTCTTCAATTTGGACAGCAGGTACACCAACGACGCCCTGGAGAAAACAGTCATCCGCGCCCTACACGGGTAAGTCAGTCTGGAAGGCCATCTGCAGGGGATGTCTCTTGCTGGAGACATCCAGGGACCAGTTGGAGAGGGTCCAGAGGAGGCCACAAACATAATCAGAGGGCTGGAGCTCTCCTGTGAGGTCAGGCTGAGAGAGAGCTGGGGCTGTTCAGCCTGGAGGAGGCTCCAGGGAGAGCTTATTGTGGCCTTCCAGTGCCTAAAGGGGGCCTATGGGAAGGACAGGGAAAGACTTTTTGCCAAGGCCTGCAGTGAGAGGACAAGAGGGAATGGTTTTAAACTGAGTGAGGGAAGGTTGGAATTGGACTTAAGGAAGAAATTGTTATGCTGAGGGTGGTGAGGCACCGGCCCAGGTTGCCCAGAGAGGCAGTGGATGTCCCATCCCTGGACGTGTCCAAGGCCAGGCTGGACGGGGCTTCGAGTGACCTGGTCTGGTGGAAGGTGTCCCTGTCCACACCAGGAGCATTGGACTAGATGATTTTTAAAGGTCCCTCCCAACCCAACCCTTTCTATGATTCCCGTGGCTCTCCAGCTAGAAATGGTACCTAAAGCCACAAACCCAAATCTTCCTTTGCAGCCATGAGGTTTTTTTTTTTTTCCCAACAAGCTGGAAACTGCATCAAGCGGTCTGTGACTGCAGCTGGGCGTTTGCAGCCCCCCGCGTTGCGGCTTAGCGTTGTGGGGAACCAGATCGGTCACTTTGTGCTAGTCAGCTGGAGGGAGGATGAAGATGTTTCAGGCTGCCTTTGCTTTTCCTTCCAGGCCCTGGGACCCTGATCTGCCCGACGATGTGGAAGAGATGAAGCTGATACTTCATATGTGGGTGGCTCTTTTCTACAGCAAACCCAGCAAACTCCTGAGCAGCAGGAGGAAGGTGGTGGAGCACAGCAACCCCGAGAAGTATGTCTCCATAAACACCACTGGGGACTTTCTTGAGCTGAGTGATGACGGTGAGGACTGGTTTGGGTTGGAGACGTGCCCTGCAGACTCTCGGTCAGACCCTGACCAAACTCCCAGCAGCTCTGTGGACGGCAGCACGCGTTGCCAGGGGCCTTTCCGCCCGGAGCAGAGCCCTGCAGACTCTCAGACCGATGCTGATGGGACTCCTGGTGTCGTCGATAGTATGGTATCGTCTTCTTCAGGGGAGCTGCCCTGCGGGGAGGAGGAACCTTCCTCCACGAGCTGTCCTGAGAGCCTTTCCCTCGCTGACCATGCTGATGAGAGCCTGGCTGTGGAAGACAGGCAGCCGATGGTTGTTCCTGAGGAACGTGTGCATGATGTCTCGACCGTCGCTGCGGTAAGAGCTTGGGGTTTAGGTGACACGAGTCTACAGGGCACACGATACATTTTACACTTACTGGAGTAGGATCTTCTGAGAGGAGCGGAGCAGACGTGCTTGTGGGCTCTCAAAGCCAGGTAGTGGGGGTCCCCAGAACAGGACAGGGAAGCGTCCCCCAGCGTTTAGCTGCCCCAAGTGACTGCCATGCAGACATGCTCAGAGCCATCCTAAAAAATAAGCTTTCAGGCCTCAGGTGGGGTTTGGATATCCTCTTGGACTAGGCTGGCGTCCCGGGGCTCGGGCACGAGCCATCTCTATCCCTGTAGAAGGAAGCAGGGCCTCGGCACGGATGCTCTCCAAGGGGGAGGAATCCTAAAGAACCAGAGCAATTAAAGTGTCGAGCACGGCGTCTGTTCCTGGTTTCAGCTGTGAGCTTGGGCCAGGTCTCAGACTCGCGCTTAACTGTGGGAGGAGAGGAACCACAAACGCTTTGGACCAGGACTGAAAAGCCTGCCTGTCTCCTGTGGGCAACTGCATTTGCCAGCCCGCGATCGCAGCAGCCCAGGCGTGTCACGGGACGCGGCACGGCCGTTCCTCCGCGGGCTTGGGGGAGCTGAGGTTGGCTGGTTCGGAGAGGTTTCTCCCATGGAGATGGCAGCGCAGCGCTTTGCAACATTTCCCTCGCCCCTCTGGTGAAGTTAGTTAATATTCTATTCTGAGTAGGGTTTTTTAAATTAATTTTTACAGTTTCTGCAGTCTGCAGATGGTCAGGAGTAGAGATTCTTGGGTAAATATAAAACATGGATGTCTGCTGACGTTTTTCAAGTCTGAATTCTTGAACTAAAATAATTCCTTTAAAACCTCCTCTCTGAGCAAACGGGCAGCTGCCGAAGGGACAAAATATCCCAGTGGTTTTTACCTTCTAGTAATTTAGGTTTTAGGATTTAGTGCTGTGGAGCAGGCAGAAGTATTTGGGGAGGAAATGTGGGATCCGTAGTGTCCATAGAGTTCGCTCAGACAGATAAACCCAGTAAAGATAAGAGGATGCTGCTACATACGTCACCTCTGGGCACTGGCTGATGGCCCCTGCACAGTCTGGCCTATTTTTAAGCCATGTAAAGAAGGTGGAAAGTTTCAAAACCTTTCCCTGGCTGTCCATGGGACTCCGCTTGCCAGCTGCCGTGGGGATGGTAGCGGCTCACGCAGGGTAAAGATTCAACCTGGGCTTATTTTAGAGACAAACTCAAATTGGTGTCCTCAGATGCTGTTGGAGTGGTTGCAGTCGCAGAGTCTGAGCATTTAAAATATCTGCGTCCTCCTGCATGGATTTCTCAGCTCCTGCATTTGCCTCCCTTGAAGATTAACCTCTGAATTGTCTTGTTTCAGGAGGAGCTGCCCAGGGAAGGACAGCCGGACGCTACGATCACCCCCAGCCCTTCTGATGAGCGTGGTGATGCTGGCAAGCCCCCAGCTGCGCCGGGCGGGGAAAACCCGTGCAGCCGAGCCCCCAATTCCAGTCCGGCTCCCTGGAGCGATGCACTGAGCGCGCTGCGTGGACGTGGAAAGCAGCAGGAGAGCGGGTGGGCAGCAGGGTCAGGGGGTGGCCCTGGCCCTCCAGAGGACAGAGAGAGCGTGGAAGATGCTGGGCAACGTACGGAGGTTGAGGACGGTGGCTGGGCCACCAGCGACGGACCGCCGTGTGCCTGTGATTCAATGCCCTTAGACACGTGTCTCGAAAGTGCAAAGCCTGATGGAGCTGGTGGGGAAGGGAAGGAATCACAAAAGCCCTTCGGACATCCAGAAAAAGAGGAGGAAGAGGTGGAGGAGGGAAAAAAAGAGAAACAGGAGTCTGAATATGAAAGCAGGGTCCTGGAGGCTGTTGATTTTGCATTTTCTGAAAGCGGTGATGCTGACATGGACGATGAAGACAGCGAGGAACAGCCAGTGAATTCGGTGTGTCCGAAGGACTTGGACATTCCTGGCGAGGGCCCTGTGCGCAGCCCTGCTGCCTTAGCATCCCCCTGCCCAGGCAGATCAACGCCAGCGCTGTCAGATGGGACTGGGACTGAAACTGGCCCTCAAGGGCTTCCTGGTGAGGTGGCACCAAGCCTGGACACGCTGCAAGAGCCCTGGGAGGCCCTGACCACCCCAGATGCAGAGAGAAACTCTGTTGGTTTGGCCCACGCGGTCAGTCCGGTCGATGGGTCGCCCCGTGACAGCGGGTTGATGCTGCTGTCGCCGTCTGATCCGAGCCTTGTCTGTGGGGCGCAGCCAGACAGCGTTACAGGCAACTTGGAAGCTGCTGGAGAGACACTGGAGGACCTTGAGGATGGCTTGGAGCAGAAAGACAAGGATTGTGCGCCCTCTCCAGAAAGGTGGGCGCCTGCTGGTAGCGAAGCTGCCAGCACAGCTGGCCTGGAGTCACCGTGCGGCCAGGGACTGTCACTAACCTTGTCCCCTGACTCCAGCTCTGTCCTCCTGACATCTCTTGATGGAGCAGCAGATCCTAGAGCTGCTCCAGAGGACCAGGAGGCCACGGCAAGCATTCAGTCTCCATCACAGAGCGACCTGGGAGGGAGCAGCTCCCTTTCCCAAAGGTGTGGAGGCGACGTCTGTGCTGACCTCACTCCACTGAGCACTGGTGAATCAAACCAAGAAGGGAACAAGATTTTGGTGGAAGAACGGCGTAGCAGCCCTTCTGCCAAACGCCCAGATGTGCTGGATGAGTCCTCAGGAGCAGGTGATGGCCAGGGCTTCGCCTTTGACCGTACAGCCTTAGCAGGTGACTCCGAAGCTGGGAGGAGCGGTGATGTGTGCCTCGGTGCAGAAGAGTCCTCCAGGAGTGACAAAATGAGCGCAGCGATGGTGGCTAACGCACTGCAGGAGCCAGAGACCTCTCCCCATCGCCTCCTGCCATCAGAGCCCTGTTCCTCGGTGAGACAGGGGATGTCTGCCGTGAAGGAGCTCCCCAGGCAGCTGCAGGGCTCCCCAAACAGCCTGTCCCCACCTACCTGCAGAGCCTCAGCTCCTGCTTCTCCCCCGCAGCAGGACCCTCTCCCCCGTGGCGGAGACGCAGACCCCCACCGCCGCTTGTTGGAGCAAAGCAAGCAGGAGTTGGCGCTGTTCCTACGCCAACACGGGAAGCCCTGCGAGCAAGTAGGTGCTGCAGAGGTGAGCGTGGCCGCCGAGAGCCCGTGCGGCTCCTTAAAGCCCAGATGTGCAGAAGAGGTGAAAAAAGAAACGAGTCTGTGCCACGCAGAGCCGGCAGAGAGCTCCCCTGGGGATGTGCTTGTCCCAAGTGACCTGAGAACAATGCCTCCTTCTCCTCCGCGTGGTCACGAGGCAGCTCTGCGCAGCGCTGAGCCGGACGCGGTTCTCGGTGTGTACCCCAAGACGCTCTCTCCTGGCGGGAGCCCGGCTCCGGATCGTGCCCCGTGGTCCTGTGGTGCGGGCACCTGGCCCAGGTGTGCTGGCCCCGGGGACCGAGCAGTGGATGTGGCAAAGAGCCACGAGGAGGAACCCATCCTGCGTGAGGATTTGGAAGAAGGAAGCAACGTCTCTCTTCCCAGTCCTGCATCTTTTTCAGCGGGGGAGTCGCTCGTGCCACTGTGCGAGCCGCAGTCTGCGTGCAGCCGGGGCGAGCACGAGCCTGAGGGATCCAACGCGTTTGCTGATCCACACCGTGCCGGCATGGAGGTGGGAGAGGGAGAAATCCCCACTCTCCCCTTCCCAGTGATGCCATTACACGTGTACAGGGGGCTCTCCGGAGAAAGCTTGGAGCTCAGTGACGCTGAGGATCCTTCAGACGTGCTCCCAAGGGCAAAGCGGCTCCCTGGCAAAGACAGACGCACGGGCTTGGCCTTTGAAGATCCGTTAGGGACTTCTGGTGACTCAGACCAGGAGTGTTTGGGGGGAACTTTGGGGGGGCTTACAGCCAGTGGTTCCTCCAGCACGAGATCCGTGAACGCCGCAGGCACAAGGACTAACTCCAACTCCTCCTCCCCGAGCTCGACGCACACGGAGGGGCGCAGCGAGGACTGGGGCTCACTGGGCGCGGAGGGGGGCTGGCCGATCGGCCCGGGGAAAACCGGCAGCGGGCACATTCCACCGTACGTCAATATTAGGGACAGCCAGGGCGTGGCCAAGGACTACCAGAACTTTGTGGTCACCAAAAAGTGCCGGGAGAGGATAGGAAATCTGCAGCCTTCAAAGAGGCGCGGCCACCGTGCGGAGCAGTCTCATTTGTTAAGGTCACTGGTGGGGACTTGGGGGGGTTTGGAGGAAATCACCCAGCACACTTTGGACATGGAGCGTCTCCGTTTCCATTATAAGCTAAAACAAATCCTGAGGAGTGGGAAACCACCCTTTTCTACCTCCAAAAGCATCTTTCCAAAAGACTTTTCTCAGCAGGCGGCGTCTGAGACACGGCCTGTGCGAGAAGCTCCTGTGCCGCCCTCCCCGCGGAGCAGGAGCCCTTTGCAGGTGACGATCCTGCCCTCGGACACGTGGCCGAGCGGGCTCGGCTGGCACCAGCGAAGCGGCTGGCGTGGGGACCCGTGTACCCCTTGGCAGGACACCCTGTGCCATGAGAGGAGCGGGGCCAGATCCCAAACCCAGAGCCAAGGCCACGCGGCTCCCTTCCACCTCAACAAGCTCAAATATGAGAACGAGCCGCAGGACTCGCGGGGGGACATCGGCGGCGTCCTCGACGAGTACGCCGAGTTCAACGGGGTGATGCTGAGCAGGGCTGAGGCGGGGAGCGAGGGCGGAGGGCCGATCCCGGCACGCGGGGAGGCTGCGAGCCACTGGACGTGCGCGTCCGTCCCCGGGAGGATGGTCGCCTTCGAGGAGATGATCGCCGACCTGTGCGGCACGCTGCGTTTCCACCTGCGCGGCGTGGCCAAGGAGGCCTGCGGCCGCACCGATATGTTCTACCTGGTAGAGCTGGGCAAGGACCCTTTCTTTGCAAGAGTGAAGGTAACAGCCGGTCCCGCTGGCCCGGATGGGGACGGGTGGCCCTGGGGTGACAGCTGAGGGCAGCAGGAGGAGGCACGGCTTGCTCAACCCAGCGTGGATGGGATTTGGTTACCTGACGTCAGGAGCTGCCTCTGCCATTTCGTCTTGGCTCCCACCGCCAGAAACTAGAATCCTAGAATCATTTAGGTTGGAAGAGACCCTTACGGTCATCAAGTCCAACTGTAAACCCAACACTGCCAACTCCACCGCTAAACCATGTCCCTAAGCGCCACATCTACACATCTATTAAGTGTCTCCAGGGATGGTGGCTCCACCACCTCCCTGGGCAGCCCGTTCCAGTGCTGGACAACCCTTTGGGTGAAGAAATTTTTCCAGATGTCCAATCTAAACCTCCCCTGGTGCAACTTGAGGCCATCTCCTCTTGTCTCAGTTGAACATCCCCTGGGCCAAAACACATCGGAGTTCATGCAGGAGCAGCCCAAACTCAACCACCCCAAGGCAGCTTTTGATTGGGCTCTCGTTTAAGGGTTGGAAACTCGGGGAGGGTGATTGCATGGGAAGATTTCCTGCTCTGAAATAGCAAAGAGGCCCAGTGCGTGGTACGGTGAGATGCTGAAGGTGGTTTTCTAAAAGGTTTTTGCTGACAAAGGGAAATGGCTGCTTCCTCCTCTGCTGGCTGGAGCCCCGGCCAGGAGATGGACACGTAGGGTGCTTTTGACACCGGGGTGCCCGGTTGGTGTCACTGTAACGTTCCTCTCTCCTCATCCGCAGCCACGTGTGTGCCAGGAGCATGGCACCGCTGTTGTGAAGATAATTCTCCGTCCAAACCTTCCGCAATTTTTGTTTCAGACCTTGCTGAAGGAAGACGGCCGCGTGGAGATCGAACCTCTGAGCTTCTGTGAAGCGAAACGCCCAGAGACCGACAGGCTTCTTGTCGTCATCAGGAACGAGGACATTTCTTCGCACATCCACAACGTAAGGCCTGAGTCCCTCCTTTTTTTTTCTACCGGCACCATTTTTGAATATCGGGATCCATTTTATATTTTTAAAGTTTTGAAGTTTTTAAATTTTACACTATAAATAGCTGTAGATGTAATTGTCAGTCTCTGCGGATGCGCTGTTCTCTCACGAGAAGACCAGTGCTTCATGAAGAGCTGTTAAAAACAAATTGCAAAACATGAAGCCTGTCAGTTCTGCTTTTCTTCCGTCTCCGTTTTTGGATCACCGAATAACGTCACTTGGAGTAGCCCAGCTCAAAGGAGTTAGGCTAGGCTTATCTGGTGTAACAGCGCAGTTCAGCTGGGCTTTGGCTCCTGGGCTCTGGTGAACGTTGCAGCAGGCTCAGCTCCTCGTATCGCCAGCCGCAGTTTCGGTGTGCTCCCTCAGATGACACCAAACTGGGTGGGAGTGTCGAGCTGCTGGAGGGTTGGAAGGCTCTGCAGGGGGATCTGGACAGGCTGGACCAATGGGCCGAGGTGAACTGGATGAGGTTCAACAAGGCCAAGTGCCGGGTCCTGCGCTTGGGTCACAACAACCCCACACAACGCTACAGGCGTGGGGGAGAGCGGCTGGAGAGCTGCCTGGAGGAAAGGGACCTGGGGGTGCTGGTCAGCAGCTGGCTGGACGTGAGCCAGCGACGTGCCCAGGTGGCCAAGAAGGCCAGCAGCATCCTGGCTTGTGTCAGGAACAGTGTGGCCAGCAGGAGTAGGGCAGTGATCGTGCCCCTTACTCAGCACTGGTGAGGCCACTCCTCGAGTACTGTGTGGGGTTTTGGGCCCCTCACTACAAGAAAGACGTTGAGGTGCTGGAGCGCATCCAGAGAAGGGTGGTAGGACAAGAGGAAGTGGCCTCAAGTTGCAGCAGGGGAGGTTTAGGTTGGATACTAGGACACACTTCTTTACTGGAAGAGTGGCCAGGCACTGGGACAGGCTGCCCAGGGCAGTGGTGGAGTCACCATCCCTGGAGGTGTTCAAAGAACGTGCAGACGTGGCACTGCAGGACATGGTTTAGTGGGCATGGTGGTGTTGGGTTGACGGTTGGACTTGATGAGCTTGGAGGTCTCTTCCAACCTTAAGATTCTATGATTCTGTGAAAAGCATGTCTGCCTTGAGCAGGTCCCGTGCTTGCTGAAGCTAAAGCACTGTCCGAACGTGGTGTTTGCCGGAGTGGACAGCCCCGAAGATATAACAGGTCGCACGTACCAGGAGCTGTTTCATACTGGTGGCTTCGTGGTGTCGGACAACGAGGTGTTGGAAACGGTAACGCTGGGTGAGTCTCGCTACGGCCTCTCGCTTGGGTGCAGACAGTAGGGACAATTTTTTTCCCCTCTGTTTGACACCTCAGACTCCATCTGGATTGTGGGTCCAGGTCAGGGCTCCCAAAAACATCTGGGTACAGCGAGGGCCACCAGGATGGTCAGGGGCTGGAGCAGGGGTTATACAGGGACATTCAGCCTGGAGAAGGGAGGGCAAAGGGGAGACCTTGTTGCTGTCTTCAGCTTCCTAACGAGAAGGGGAAGAGAAAATGGATCCGCGCTCCTGGAGATGGGACGAGCGGTGACGGGGACAAGTTGCTCTGATCCTGTTAGATATTAAAAGGAAAAAATTCACAGCAAGCCTGTTCGAACACCAGGACAGGTTGCAAATCTTCACCCTTGGAGATATTCAGACCTCACCTAGACAAAGCCCTGAGCAACCTGAGAGACCCCCAGGCACCCTTCCCCCTTGGTTACCCTCCGGCTCTCGCTGTCTCTCCCCAGGCCAACTGAAGGAGGTGGTGAAGGTGCTGGAGAAGCTGAACAGGAACGGGAAGTGGAAGTGGCTCCTTCACTACAAGGAGAGCAAGAAGCTCAGAGGAGATGTCAGGTAACGGCTCCGTGGTGGCAACTCCCTCATCCCTGCTGTCCTCGTCCCCGCAGCAAGGCCGTGCCCACCGTGGGGGAGCGTGCTGGCCTACTCAGTGCACTCAGCGCAGGGACGCAGGGCGAGTTAGGTGCCTCTGGTTGGGTTTTGGCCACTTACAAGATGAATTTGAAAGTTTTTTTGTTTAAATAAGAACTTTTCTTATCAATGAGAGACCATGTGGCTCAAGCGTGGAATTGCTGGATGTCAGCATTTGCGTGCTAGGAAGTAAAGTGCGATAGATTTTTATTTTTTAATTTTTTTTTAATACCTGTATGAGGTGGAGCAGCAGGACATGGGACCTGGAGAGATCAGATGGCCTCAAACATTGTTCCTTGCGCGTGATATGGGATGAGGCAGAGCTCTGGCAGCGACTTCTCGCACCCCGCTGCATCTCCATAAGGCAATTCCCCGCGCTTTTTGGCAGAGGTGCCCTCTGTGAGCGTTACAGCCTGCAAGGGGGTTGAGGAAAGGCGCAAATTTCACTTGAGGAGCTGCACGCTCCAAAACTGAGCTCCCTTCCCACCAGCTCAGCCCAGCTCCCACACCCACACACTGCTCTGTTCTGGCTGGGCTGCAACAAATGGGGAAAAATCTCAGATCTTCTCCACGCTCGCAGAGATCCGAGATCTTTACGACGACAGCACGAAGCAATCGGTTGGAAGACCTGGTTTTCAGTCCTCCTGCGGTGAGGCGTCGCAGGAGCTGGAGGTCGGGTATTTCGTCGTAGTCTGAGAGAGGGCTCAGCCTGTGTGGAGCGGGCGCTGCTGCGGAGGAAGTGTTTTCCTTGTGCTCGTTGCATCTTTTGACCCCATTGTGGTGGGATGGTGAGCGCCGGTCTGTCGGAGCTGCCTGGAGCAAGGGGTCGTTTTGTTTTCCTGCCGCGTGCGGGATCCGTACGGTGACCTTGCTCCTGCCGTCTCCGCTCAGTGCGGGGTAGGAAGCGTAAAAACACCCGTGAGGCTGGAAGAAGCACACGTCAGGCAGGTCCCATCCTTCCTGCTCATTCCTTGGGAGGGGAGAGAGGGGTGAAGCCCCTCGCCGCTTCACTTTGCCCCTCTCCCGGCAGGGCGGACGCCAACAACCGCAAGAAGCACTCGATCCTCAAATCCTGCCAAGGAGCCAGCCTCGTCGAGGTGCTGCACTACCACGCCTGCGACTCCCGCGCGTCCCCCAAATCCGAGTACGTCAGGTGCTTGTTGAACCTGCAGGTTCAGCACGTCGGCGCCAGGTTCGCTGTGTATCTCACAGGTAAGGCCAGGCTGGCGCCGGGTGCCCTCGGCCTCCGTGAGCACAAACTGGCCTGGGAGATGGTGGAGGAGGGACAAGGAACAACCCCCTGGTGCTCCCGTTTCCGCTGGGTTCGTTTGTTTGAGGTGTGGGTCAGGTGCGAGCTGGTTTGCTGCAAGTCAGCGCAGTAAAGGCAAAATGAAGAGATTTTTGGAGCTCTGGTAAATTCTGGCAGTTTTTCGAGCCCGCGCATGGCTTTACGTCACGCTCTAATTCCGGCCTTGCTGCGCTGAGGCTGTTTGCGAAGCGGCGCCGTTCATCAGCTGGCGTTTGCAGAAGGGAATAAGTGCAGTGGGATTTGGGGAGATTTTCTGTGGGGTTCAGAACAACCTCGTTTGTTTGGTCGAATTACAGCGCCGCTCCTTCCTTTGCAGAAAAGCCCAGCGTCAGCAGGGAGATCCTTGAAAGCAAAGGAATCCTCGTGGCCGACGTCAACACCTTCCTTGGGACGGTGCAGAAAGCTGCTGCCCCGTTTAGGAGAAGCTACTGGTAAGGGGGGAACTTGGGATTGACCCCTTCTCCCCCAAAAAGTCCGGGAGCAGCTCCCAGCTTGTCTGTGGGGTGGCAGGGCGGGGAGCTGGGGTCCAGCTGCTCCCGCAGGAGAGCGGGGACATTCCCCAGGCGCTGGCTCCAGGATGGGGCGATGCTCGGGGCCAACTCCTGAAGCCGTAGCCGGTGGGCCCGTAGCTCGGCACCGCCGGCGACAGGAAACACGCCGGCACTGGGAAACACGCCGGCGCTTCCCCTGGGGAAGCTCTGCAAGAGGTCAGCGCTGCCCGGCACGGAGCGGAGCAGAGTGGTAACCTGCGCCACGTCTCTGTTGCAGGTGACGAAGCGAAGCCGCAGCACGACTCCTCCCCGGGCCCTGCGGCGCCGGTTTGGGCATCCCCGTCCTCTGCGGGACGGCCCTGACGTCTCAGAGCGTTCGGGGTGCTGCGGAGAGGTGGCGGGGAAGGTCGGCTCTCGTTCTGTATATAGAAATTATTTAAAGATGGCAAATGCAAATCCTCCCGGGGAATCTCCTCCCTGCCACGGAGTTGCGTATAGGACAGGGCTTACGTTAACGATACACGTTATAAATTATTGGAGTGTTCTCAAGTGATTAGTGCAGCTGACGTTGGAAGACATAGGAAAATAAATTGAAAAAAAAAAACCAAAATGTCGTTTACTTGAAGGTTAGGAGCGATAGGAGCCCGCAGGAGTAACTGCGTTTTCCGCAGCGCTGTTGCTGTACGCGCCGTACACCAGGTGCGTGCCGGCGTGGGCGTCGCTCAGCGCCTCTACACTACATTTCACGGTGCCCGTGTTGCGTTGTGGTAGTTTCGCTGCTGGGACTCGCGCGCGTTCCGGCACAGGGAAGGTGTGTAAATAACCAGACGATAGGATACAAGAGCAAAAGAAAAAAAGAAAAACAAACAAACCACAAACCTCTTATTTATGGTAGCTCGGACAAACGTGCGGGGAATCACACGCCGCATTAAAGCCCTTTGTAAGATACCCTTCCTATGGATGTTGAGGCCAGAGTTGTCCTCTTTTTTAAATTTTAATAAAAGGATGCAAGACATTACGTACGCTTTGCGTGGAGTTTCGTTAGTAAAACATAAAAACTGAGTTTCACACAGCGCTGCTCGCTGGAGAGAGGTTTCCCTCCGCACCCAGCCGCAGGAGAGCAGCTTTCCCAACGTGCGCGTACGCAGAAGTCGGTTTTATTCCGTGTTTCCCAACTTTGAAGCCCGGGGAGGATGGAAAGTGTGAGCAAGAGAGCTTGGCTGGGCTCATGGCGACTCGGGGCTGCAGGATCAACGCCCTCCTGCTGCCCAGGAGGAGAGGCGTACCCAGAGCCGGAGGAATAACCGGAGTACGGAAGCGTTTGGGGAAGGAGCTCATTTTCCGCGGTCCCTGAGAAGAGACGCGAGCGTAGATGTTGAGCACGGAGAGCAGCTGGAGAGAGGAAGCGCGAGGGCGAACGGCCCCGGCCCCTGCTGCGCACCGGGCTCCTGGGTTAAAGCGGAAAGGTGATTCCTGGAACCGGCGCAGAGGGAGAGGAAGTGCCGAAAGCCCCTGACCCCAGCGAGGGAGGAAGGAAAGGGGCGGCCGCCCGCGGGTTTGGCGCAGCACGGCTTTGCCAACGAGATGTGGTCAAAGACGCAGTTCCTCCTCCGCAGCAGCAGGAGCGTGGCACAGCTGTGGCTGAAGGGAGGGATGAACCCTTTACCAGCGACCCTACCTGGCCAAGCACGGCAGCTGGGAGCAGGAAAAAGCTGTTCCGAAGCATTTTCCTGATTGTTTTTTTTTTTTTTTCCCTGGCACTGTGCATCGCTGTACACCTGCCACTCAACAGCAGGATTGCTTCGGGCTGCAAGATCCGAACCAGGGGCTGAAGAGAGCTCCCTTCCTACTCCGAGAGCACTCCCTGCCCTGCAGAGAGATGGAATTCTTTACCGCCGCTGCAAGCAAGCGCTATTTCGGGATGCAGGCGCTCAGGGCTGGCTGCAGGGATGGAGCAGGCTTGCGCCTCCCCCCAGCTCCAGCCGCGGCGCCGGCCCTCGTGCTGCTGCATCTTCTTCCCTGCCCAACGCAGCCCTGAGAGCGGGCGGCGCGGGGAAGCGCAGCCGAGGAAGCCTGAGCCTGGTTTCTGGTAGGAAATGCTCTGCACTGCTCCCGTTTCAACCCTGGCAGGCAGAGATCCAAGGGATCTCAGAGAGGAGGTGCTGCTCGTACAACTGAAGTGAATCAGACCGGAGCACAGGACTGGTTTCCAGAATTTGGCTTTACTTCGCAGTACAGAAATCATTTGGAGCCTTCAGGAGACAGGAGAAGCACAGGCTCTGTCATATCGATACCGCAGCGCCGTTTGGTCCATCCGAGAAGCCACCAGCGTACAGAAAATACTTCCACATCTTGCCTGCTCTGTAATTTGTTCTCTCAATTTTATTAAGATTAAAACACAAAGGAGCCTTAGGCACAGCTGTGTCCCAACCGATGTAAACAGTTTTAGAAGCTTAAGTGGAGGTTAAGTTCTGTGCCCAGAACTAAGCCAACATTTGCTGCTACAATAGATGTGGGCTTTGTCCATAATACAACTTGCCACAGAGTTAGATTGATGGGAAGAGACTTTTAGGGATGCTGTCCACAATAATGGAGTGCTCAGTTTTCTATTTTCCTTGATACCAGGATTGAGTGACAACCGTCACATCTACTAGCTCACCAGAAGCACATAATTGTGAAGGATGTTTACGAATGGATTAAAAAGACAAGGTAAGACACAGCTGTCAATGAGTTATTTCAAATCTGCACCAACGTCTACGTCTGCAAAAAAAAAAAAAAAATAATTAAAAAATAAAAAATAAAAAAAAAAGGTTCAGTCTGCCTTTCGCTTACGAGGTTAGTCGTTAAATCAGTCAGTAATTTGCCAGATTCTGGACAGCAGCCCTACTAGAATGAAATAATTAACACATGATATCCAAAAGGGGAACATTACCAGTGCAGTACTCTTCAATCTCTCAGAGATGGGATTACAAAAGCAGGCCTTACAATATTGAATTTCATACAGTGTTCATTAAGTTCCTTATATATTCATATTAGCCGATTTTAATTTCTCCTAATTAGAGATTCTCATTACTGCTGCTCCTCCTCCCCGTAGATATCGTTCTTCTTGCGTTTCATCTCTTCAAAGTCAAACTCTGATCCCATCATCCTCTTATAAATATCTTTGATGTCATCGCACGTCGTCTCAAAGTGAGTGGTGGCGTCGTAGGTGCGAGAAATGAAAATCTGGAAGGAGAAGCAGCAGTTTAGCGTCGAGCCCCTCTCCTCACCCCCCCAAACGTGAGCTCGGCGCTGACTTACCTGGCTTTCGGTTCCCAAATCAGTTGGTGCAAACAGGTCACTGATGCTAACAAACCTGGAAGGAAGGGAAAAAAAAAAAAAAAAAAAAAAAAAAAAAAAAGCTTCAGAATGGTTTTAGAGCATCGCTGAGCATCAGTGCGGCAGCGAGGACGGCTGAATTAACGGGCGTTGCTCTGCCCAGGGCGTAAGCGGTCAAGGCGCAGAGGAAATTCAGAGTCTCAACACCTCTTGGCAGCCAAACGGCCTCCAGCCCCCCTCTGCCTTCACCCCCCAGGCCTGAGCGCTCACAGCGGAGAGGTGAGGAGGAGGCCGGGAGGCTCCTCAAGGGCTTACTTCTGCTCAATGGGTTCCAAGAGGTCCAGGGCCGGCTTGATTTCCTTCTCCGGGTCGGCGGTTTCCACGGTGGTGCTGGCGATGGCGATGTACTTCCCCTGCGCCGCCACGTTGTGCGCAGAGGAGATCATGCAGACGTAGATATCTGGGGAAGCACAGCACAGCGGTAAGACCACATCCGAACGAGTTCCGCCCTCGCCCCGCAGTCCTACGTGCTCCGAGTCTCCTGGCTGAGAGGCTCGGGCACGAGCTCTCCAAAATTCACCTTCCTGTGGCTGTGACAGCTCCTGAAAGCCAACAGGGCTCTTGCCCCCCCACCTCCCAGAGCACCCCCGTGCCCCTCAGCCGCTTCCCCCGCGTCGTGGCACGCACCTGATTTTCGGTTGACCTGATTCTGTGGAATGATGATCTGGCACGAGTTGGCATCGTTTGTATTCTTGATGGGGTGGCTCAAGATGCAGATTACCCGAATCACTTGGCCGACCTTCGTTACGCGGTCCGAGACGTAGCTGGGGTCGCAGATGAGCTGTTTGCAGCGAGCGACCTGCGGAGACAGAGGGGCCTCGAGTGACCGCCGCGCAGAGGCGCGGAACCAGCTGCTTTTTGGGGAAAACCGAGAGCGGTTCGAAGCGGCTGGTCCTGCATCAGGTTCTTATTTCACTGCCAGCAGCACGCTGCGGCTTGGGCAAGCCAAATCTCAGCGCGTGACTCTTAAAAGACCACGGAGAGCTGCGTGATCGATCACATCTTCCTTGCCCTTGTCGTTTGGCACGTAGTTATTTCTAAACCACTGCAGAGTCCGGTCTTTCCAGTCTAGGACCGTGACTTTCTGCGGTCAAGGCTGAACCAAGCGGGTAAGAATTGACCGTTTCACACCAGAACTCATTTTTACAGTAACGATTTCATATTTGCCCAATCTGAAGCCTCTGGGCAGCCTGCACTTGAGCACATCGGTCTCTAGCGTGGATTATCACCTCCGCTGCTGGCCAGGACACGTCATCCCCCACCCAGAGGGACAGGTTGTTCTACCAGCAAGCGCTAAACGTGCTAAGTTCAGATCTATGACCCACAGCTTTCATTTTGAGAGGTGAGATGCAGGGTGGGGAGGAAGGAAAGAACTGGAAGGTACCGTACCTCCCCTTCAGACTTCACACCAACCACTTTGCCGTTTTCTATCACAATCTCTTCAATGGGCTTGTTCAGCATGTAGGTGCCTCCGTAAATAGCACTTAGCCTGCGAAAGCAAAGCCACTTCAGCGGGTTCCACGGGTGCGCGTTCGGTTTTTAACAGCCCTTCCAGCCCCTTGGTTCTGTTCCACGTGGACAAACCACACGTTGGACTTAAAGCTCTTCCAAATACACAGCTTAAACATCTACGCAGCAGATGCTGCCCGCTGTTCTTCCTGCAAGGCACCGGCTCGTTCGCGGAGCAAACGCGCAATAACATCCAGCTAGAACGAACCTGCTTGGTGCAACCCAGGCAGCCCTGCGGCGTAAGACCCGCAGGTTACACCACGCAGGCAAATTTGGCTTCTGGGATAGATGACACGCCGCAAACGGCATCTCTGAGCAAACCCCGAACTACCGCCGCTAACAGGAATCGCGGTAAATAAGCCCAGAAAGAAGCACCCTCACACAAAGGATTCGCTTCTTGATTAAGACAACGAGAGAACCGTTAACAACCGCACTATTTTTATGCGGCATCACGTTCTGGAAGCGTGCGCACCGACTCCACGCACCTGAGTCCCCCGCCAGAGCCGAGAAAACACTGGAGTCCAAAACCAAATTCTCACCTTGCAAATCCCTGGGGCAGCTCTCCGAGGCCGTAGAGGGGATAAAGGTAGGGGCTTTTGCCGTATCTAGCCAGCGACTCGCTGTACAGCTTAATCCTGTTGATTGTTTCTTGGCATGGTTGATCTAGATAGCTGGAGAGGGCAGGGATTGGCAACGTTTCACACAGCGCAATACTCTCGGAGCAAAACATTTACCGCCCATGAGGCTTCCTTCCCCACCCTCCGGCTGCTCCTGGCACGTATTTCCCTGGAAATTCCCTTTTAGAAGATCCTACCCCGCGCTGGAAGCGCCCAGCACCCCAGCTGATTTGGGGGACACAACCGAAGCCACACTTACTCGTCAGTCCTGTAGAGCGCGAGGGCGTGGCCCGTGAAGTCTATAACATCTTGGCCCAGGTCAAACTTCTTATACACGTCGCGCATGGTGGTCTTCTTGGGATCAACGCCTTCGAAAGTGCGGGGGTCGTTCTCATCAAAGTTGGCAACGTACACTAGGAATTTCCTGAAGCGGCGTTTCTCAAACAAGCCCATTAAGCCTGAAACCAAAGTATTTTGTCAGAACTTACACAGCTACTAAAGAGTTTTTCCCTTATTTGCCGGAGTCGCTTTATCACAAGACTTTTCGGAGACGCTACTAAACCCATCCCGCATCTGAAGGTAACGGACTGCCCTCTGCCAGCTCCTAACGTATCTCACCACACCATTATGAATGATCAGTAGTTTTATCTGAAGAGTGAAATTTAACCAGACAACAATTCAGGTTTGAGCTAGGTGCCACACGTCGGAATTAGTCGTTCCGATTTGCCTGCTGATGAACGCGACGACATTTTTCACACGCGCACACGATTCCATCCAACGAGGATTCAACATTACATATTTATGGCAGAGCTAGGAGCGTAAGCCCCAAACATAAACCTCTCGAGGACGTAAAATTCTGCCAAATTCTCACCAGACGAGCCACAGAACAGGCAGCTGGACCAGCTCTATCTGAAAGCTCCAAGAAAACAGTAATTCAAGGCTCGGGAAGCCCAAGGCACCCTGAGGTGTGTGAAGTCAAGTGAGGTGTGTAAGAATCCTACACCAAGCACAGCTTGTTACTGCGATGGAGTCTACACACAGCACCGCGTGAGGAGCGTCAAGTTTTCTCTCCTACATGAGAGGTGGGGGGCAGAGACCTGTCTTGCCTCAGGAGGAAACAATGCAAGGTGCAACTACTCACTGGATGCCAAGGCTTCTGCCTCAGTGGAAGGAACTTTGTAGATCTTTCCTCCCTTGTAGACGAAGCTCCCCTCGATCACCTTGAAGTCTAAGTAGCGAGTGACTTCTGTGTAGAGCAGCATCTTTACCAACTGACCTGGAAAGGAGGTTTGGCACAAGTCAACCAGCTGGTCCGTAGCCAAGAGGAGGACAGCGCTTCTCACAAAGCAGACGGTTCTTCCAACAGAGCAAACCCTTCGACGGCAGCACCACGCTCAACCCACGCAGCTCTTACACCTTTGCGTACCAGACGGGGTGTGGCAGATACTCACTAGTGCAATTATTAGACAGTTTTAAGGCTTTCTTACAGGCAATTAACAGCTTCCTTGTCATCACTCCAGCTTCCATCAGCCCTCTGAGCAGAGGCCAATCTGCAGCGTGTTTATTCGCTGCAGAACGCTGCTGCTCTTTGGTCCCTGTAGTTCACTCACACTCAACATGACAAACAAGGTCACGTCTTTGGCCACAGCAGCTCCTCATTCTCACTATGCAGATCAAGCACAGCCTGCATATTAATTGTCCAGTTAACTTACCACAAATTAGCCCCTGGCTGGTGCCAGCATATGCCCACTTACCTGTCCCCACCCACTGTCACATCTCCAGAGGGATGCTGCCCCGTAGAAACACACCGCAACGCCAGTGCAAGCTGAGAGTAAGCTGAGACTAGAGTAACCGGACCTTAACTGGAATCTAGAGTCTTCCACAGCGCCAACCTTGAGCAAGACTGGCACTACGCAACACACCTGTCCCCTGGTGCTTCAAGGACAAGAGATTCCAGGAGCGAGGGGTTGGTGTTTGGCAAAATGAGTTGTCCCTGAACTCGTTTGCATGGATAACCACCTCCCCAACCGTGGATTTGGCCCAGACCTGTCCCAGTACTGGAACACATAGATTAAAGAATGAGGATTTGTAGCATCAATAAGGGATGACAGAGTCTGCAAGCCATAAAATAGGAACAAAGGGGATTAACAGTCACCATGGAATCAAGCGTTTCTTCCTAAGCCATGGAAGAATAACAACGCACAAATAGACAGCATTAGTTCTGGCTAGAAATGCAAACACTTGAAGAGAGAACGTTGGGAAATGGACACTCAGACCTTCCAGATGTGCCATTGCCGTGTGCTCCACGCTGGAGCCACCTTCCGAGTCGGAAAGGTGCCCAGCCAAAACGAGCCACCGAGCAGAAGCTGCGGCGCTTCTGGCATAAACGCACGCAGATCAGCTCGAGGGAGCTTTCCGCAGCTCTTGAATGCTTCAAGTTCAGGAAGAGCTCGCTGAGGGGCTGTTCATCCGATCACAGCACCGAGCGCTAGCGCAGGCGAAGCTTACGAGGCAGATCTGGGAGCTCAGGATCGCTTACCGTTAGCCATAAGGAATTTTGGAATTAGGTCCACGTTCCAGTCTCTTCCTCGCCCCATGGATTCTGGTGGAGTTCCCGGTAGATTAAACCTTTTGTAGAGCTTCGGAGAGAATAGAAAACTTATTATAACAGAGGAAATATCTACGGGTGTGATTTCTCCCACACATGTACACACTTTCCACTCCCACATTTCCCCAGCTGAACATAAGCTCCTCACAGCAAGCTTTTGGCCGGCGTTTCAGCTCAAATTTGACTTTTGAGGCAATACACAAAGCACATCCAGTAAATTCTTACTGGCAACCTGATCAAAATGTCTACTTCAGGAGAGGGCAGGCTCCTCCACGTACCTACATCAGATTCTCCAATACAAATATTTCACCCAGTTAAGCAGCAAGGGGAGCAGTGATTTCCTGACATCTAATTAATCAGCCACGCCAACAGCTTTAGGGGCTTGACGATCACAGGGCGCGAGCTGTACGCGAAGAAGATGGCACCCATCTAGCTGGAAGCGCTCGCAGACCAAGGACCAAGCGTAACCTCAAGGCACGGAGAGCACAGAGCATTTGTCAGGCCAGCGTTGGCCAGCACGCGCGGCAGCCGAGGAGTTTTAAGATCTCTTAAAAGCCAACAGTCTTCTCGTTCAAACGCTGCGCGCTTGAAGCGCGGCTGGGAACTACAGAAAACAAGAGCTATCTACCAAGTCTACACGCACACACTGGTTTCTCCCCCTCTATTCTCTGGTGTGGAAAGGAAATCCTTAAGGGTAATTATTTCAAATCCACCCCTAGGATGGCTGGAAATAAAGCCCCCGTCACGTGCCGCGGGTGTCGGCCTCCGTACTTACATCCTCCAGGGGTGTAATGGATGCACTTTCCCCTCCGTAGTAAGAGTTACGATCCATGTGAAGGACTTTCTTTCCATTCACTGACATGATCCCGGAGAGGATGCATTCCTACAGAGAAGAAATGAGAAAGGATGCAAGGGACATGTTAGTTGCACTTCAGTCTCCTTCCATTTTTTGTAAGGATGCGCTCTCAAAGAGCATGTTCTGACAGCCTACTGCCTGCCTGGATTTGAAGGTACCTACACAGCCCTTTGAAAACAAACACACCAGTTGCCTCACTCCAGAATTAAGACATGCATGCTGAAAGATTTCTGTTTGAGACAGATTAACCCCTTACTGGGTTTGCTGTCTGCCCTGGGCAAGTCAACCAAGATGTTTGGTTGGCTTGCACTCCACAACCACCACCTATCAGGGCTCTCCTGAGGACATTTCTGGGAAGTTCACACATTTGGGGCAGATTAAGAATAATCTATACTCCTAAACCAGCAGCTGTCAAATTAAGGATGTTCACAGAGAGGCAGCACCGTCATTTATGGGTGACACCAGGAGCATAAAACCTTACCTTAAGGGACTCCAGGTAGTCTCCTCAAAACCCTAATCTTTGACATCTGCCACACTGGGACACACAAGAGAGTCAACAGCTGCTCTTAGACGACAGAGGTAGCATCAAGACTAAATTCAGCCATTTGGGAGCTTTATCATCTCAGCAGACACTTTGCTATCCTTGCTGCGTACCCACTGGCATTAAAAACACCGAGATTACTCTGAGCAGCAGATCAGCTGCTAAGTCTGAACACAACAGCAAGAGGCTGAGACTAACTGCAGACAGACACAAGTTGTAGCTTGCAGAACCAGCTTAGGACTTGCACAGCTAAATCCCCATTAAAACACAACTTTGCAACTAACCCGGTCACCAGCTCCGGCGTTCACAAGTGAAAACCTGAATGCCTGCACGCTTAGGACTGCTTATTGCGGAACACTGATCTTTCCTGCTCTGCCTCAGCTCTCTCCAAAGGCAGAATTACGCCTGCAGTTGTGTTCTTGTTCACCATCAAGGCCACATCTCACGTTATCTTTTCATTCAGCCTGTAAAGCCTCACATCCAGCTGCTGGGAGATGCCACCACCGCACACCTACTTGCCCAGGAGCAGAGGAGTCGTTCATTCAAGAGAAACAGCAGCTTGGCCCTCCTGGCAGAGATCCACGTCTCTGCGAGAGCCTTTGTGTTTACTCCACACGCATCTCGCCCGGCGGAGCGGCTCAGGACTCTCCTCGTGTGTCACTTCCCCCCATGCTGTGGCGTGCAGAAGGTTTATTTCAAACCATGTTACGGCAACGCTGGCCAACACGGGTATCGGTTAGCGCACGCAGCCAAACCACAGTTAAAACACTAAAAGTCTCTCACTATATAGTGTTTACACGACTTGCAATTCCTAACTCCAGGAAATCCTTGGCGTAAAGGAAGCTTTTAAAACAATCTTCAACTTCACCGGCCAAAGACCAACCCATGGTAAAGGCAGCTTGCAGGAAGCACCGCAATATCTGTAGGTGCGTGGAGGGGAGGGATCACTGGCATGAGGACTTGCTGTTCTCACGCTTCCAGGTGGCAACGGGGAAATCTTCTCCACCGGGAGAGCAAGGCACGGCCAAGCAGCCTGTTACCCACCAGGATGCCACAGTTATTCAGCCAAGGCCCCGAAGAGCAAAGCTAGAGCTGCCTGCCTGCTGCACGGCAAGAATGGGCCGCGCCGAGTTTAATCCCTGAAGCTGCGGGTGATTCCGAGGCTTCACCGTCATCCCGTGGATGGTGAGGAGAATTAGCCGCAATGCTTCCCACAAAACCTCTCCGTGATCCATCAGCTGCTCCGTCCGGCGTCGTACCATCCTCCGCAGACTCCAGATCCCTCGTGCCCTACAAGACCCCTCCATTTTTTTTCTGCGCAGGCTGAAGGGAGCAGACACGGCTGCACTGAGCCCTGTGCTGAGGCACTGCTGGAGAGCGCCACGAGCCCTACGCCACCAAGGAACTGCGCAACGGAAAGCAGAGGTGGCTTTCACGGCGTCAGTCAAAACGTTCATGATTTGCCACGTGGGACTACCACACCGAGCGCATCGCCACTGGTCAGCGTGATCTCCGTTAAACTGAATTTCACAGAGCTCTACGTGAGGGCTCTGGTTTGACTCTCTGCTTTAACTTGTGGTTTTATCCCCTCCGGAACGTCTTCCAAAACCCTGGCTCGCCAGCTCTGGCAGATGGTGGTACAGGACTGCCAGCGTCCACGCCGGAGCTGAGCCACCAGGAAGGCAACCAGGATTTCAAAACAAAATAACTATCGATTGGAGGGATGGTTACAGTAAAAGCTGCAGAAGCTACATTCTTCAGGCCAGATGTCAGCTGATTTCCTTCCTCCATTTAAGGAAATTTCAAAGCATTTCTTGCTCTGTCTTCTCAGAATAGCTCACCCATCACTTTCCAGCCGGTGTATATCTCCTCTACAGGTTGCCAGCACCTCCCTAGAGCGAATTTGGGTACTGGCAGAAAATGTAAGAAGCCTTAAGTACCTTTTCCATCTTCTTTCATACCCATTAACAGGGGGATGGAGGTGGAGGTATTACGATACTATTTTATCCAAGGCTCATTTAACAGGTTCATTGTATCACCCAGGCTCCTGCAGAGCCCCGAAGCGTTGAAATCCCACGCAGGCCTTTCACCGCCGCTTCCCTTCGCAGCCGACGAGGCAATCGCACGGTCATAGAACACAGGAGACACACAATAGATTTATCCTCCCAGCTCAGCAATTCCTTTTGACGGCCGCGCTGGCTGATCGCTGGCTCTACCCATCCACGGGCGCGTTTGGCTGCGTCTAGGAACCGCTTGATAGGTCGTTACGTCGTTTGGGTCAGGGAACGCGGCAAACAAACAGCCCGTGCCGGTAAGGGAAGGCCTGGTGACACTTTAGAGTGCAAATAAAAAAGGGGAAGCGTCAAGAGTTGAAATCTGTGGCTTTCTGACCATATTATCAACCTCATGCCAACGGGTGAAACTGAGCAGCTGGTGACAGCAAAAAGGGCACCAAAACACGGCAGGGAGAGCTCCAGCCGGGGTCAGATACAATCTTTGGGCAAATGACAGTCACGTTGCGCTGCTACAATCCACCGCTTCAGCCAGTTCAGGTTACGGGGGGCTCCCGAGAGCTCACGTCGCGTTGCCGAATGAACGACAGAGCGAGTCTTGTAGCGATCGATGTCGTCTGCAGCACCGCTCGGCCGCTTCAGGTGGCCAGAGAGCACAGAACCAACAACGTGTATCAGAAACGGAGGCAGCACATTCGATACAAATCCATGAAAGAAATAGGAGTACGGGGTATCTCTGAGGTGTGGGTGTTTCCACGCTCGCGTAAGACCATCAGCTCTTCCCTTGCTTGCGTGAGCTGCTCACAACGAGACCTTGTGCACACAGAAGCCTTCAGGAATGAAGGGATGCAGTAGATTTACATGGATTTTCTCCAAGTAGGGCGGCAGTTCAGGAAGGCTCAGACAGACCAACGGGAACTCGAGCCAGTGTCGGTCCGTCTAACAGCGCTGAGGGGAGGATTGCTGCGCAAAACATTTAGCAAAATGCCTTTGCCTTTCAGAACGGGCTCTGGCACCGCAAGAGCTCTCGCGTAGAAAGGCAGAGCCATGTCGCGGTGAGCAAGAAGTTACACGCAGCTCGTTAGCGTCGCCCAGGCTGTTCCACCTCTAGCACACGTTGGCTAGGGCTACCACGCCGGACTCCAACGAGCAAGACTCAAAGCTCCCCTCAGCCATCCCAACGGCAAAAGCAAACTCACTGTACCTGAGCAATCCCCTCAGCTAGCAGGGGATGACACGAAGTGGTGACATCTCCACTTGGTCCTCGCGGTCACTCTGATGTTATTGAGGCTCTTTACGCAACGAGGCCCGTGGCTTTATGATGAAATGTATCTCGAAGCAAAGAGCCTGGCCACTCTGCTCCCACAGAAAGTGAATCTGTACCTTTGCGATGGATTTCTAAAGCCTTAACCCGGTGAGGCAGCTGGCAGGTAAGAAGCTTAGTTCAGCACGCTGCTGCCTGCAACCAGTGCAACCCAGCAGGAACACGGAGTTCATCTACTGGGGCTGAACGAGATGGGTGAATTATGCCCAACGTTGGCATCAAATAACCCACGTTGTCTGGAGCACAGAAAGCAGATAACGAACGCCTGTCAGAGGGCACAACACCCCGCTCCCAAACGTCCCGGTGAGCGAGTACCGAGCCCTTTCCAGACCGCAGAGGTGTAAATTAAGGTGAAGTGAAAAGACAAGTTTGAAAATAAAAACACTGGGTGTTCTCCAGCCTGCCGATTGCCGCACCAGATTAAAAACGAGTCCGCGCAGTAGCTCTGGAGAAAGATGCTGCCTGATCTACCACGCGCCACGCACCTAGTCAAGGATCTTAAAGACTGGAGCAACTTGGAGGAGCCATTCCCACCAGCGCCTCCAGGATGCGGTCGCTGGAAGATCTACCAGCTCACGTGCTAGGGCAGCCAGACCCACCACCACCACCACCAGTGCTTTCCAAAATACCTGCCCGGTCGTCGGCGCACCCGGCCTGACATTTCAGCACCACTCAGCGCACGGAGGGATCAGGAGGAACGCAGCGCCTTCGTCAGAGCGCTACGGCATTCATTATACCTCGTGTAAGTTTGAGGCTGTCGTCTCAGCGGTAATTCAGGATTAAAGATGCTCTGAGATTATTCTTCTCCATAATGCCAAGGCAGAGCTTTACAAGCTCGGCACTGCAATGGGGTCTCCCATTTGCACACATAAGGGAAAAAGTGAAAATATGCAGTGCCATTAATCCCAGTCCTAAAGCTGCCTGAGCTCTTCGTTACTGGTGGAAGAGGAGATTAGCACCTGAAATATGCACGTTGTGCTTCCAGATTCTTCAAAAGCGGAATTTACGTATGCACTTTTGTAGCGGTGGCGCTGCAGGCCCAGCCAGAATGACCACTGCAACACACGCATTTGTGGCTCTTTTACAAAGGCTCTGACAATTTATATTTTCCTCTTTAAACCAACAACTGAACTTTCACTTCAGAAAGAGAAAAAAAACCCTCCAGATCAGCAGCCGCTCGCTGCCTCTCCCAGATGGTCTGGATTACAGCTACTTTATGGGCTTTGTACTAGTGATGGACGCTGGGACAAGGCAACCGGTGACTCTCATGGGATAAGACACACATGGGCACAGCCCAACAGGTAGCCTGGCAGAGGGGGGCGGCACTTGAGTATCTAGCAAACAGGACTTCCATTTAATCTCGTTTTGTTCAGGTATCATCAAGATCAGTTCTTAGGTGCAAGTCAGATTGGATGTAAGGAAAGAATTTTTTACGCTGAGGGTGGTGGAGCACTGTCCCAGGTTGCCCAGAGAGGTGGTGGATGCCCCATCCCTGGAAACATTCCAGGCCAGGTTGGCCGGGGCTCTGAGCGACCTGATGTGGTTGGAGATGTCCCTGCTCCTGGCAGGGGGGTTGGACTGGGCGGGCTTTGAAGGTCCCTTCCAACCCAAACCCTTCTGTGATTCTAAGTCAGGCTTTTCAGAGAGGAGACACCCTGAGCTACACCAGCAGCCTGATGGGACTCCAACACTACAGCCCATTTCTGCAAGGGCCAGCTTTAAGGAACGGGTGGTTGAAAACATCATCGGAAGTTTCATGACAGTTCAAGGCTCTTTGGAAAAGGAAAGAAACACGTGAACGTGCTTATACGGCACGTCTCCCAGTTCCTTTTCCTCAGGAAGTCTGACTCCACCAGCACTGGTACCAGACCACAGTTGGAGGAGCAACCTTCCAGCTTCCAGTTTGATGCCTCAATCCGACTGGAGGAAGTTCTGCAGCCCAGGCTGAACCAGACCCCGCTCGGACACGACTTGCCAGCCAAAATGGTTGAGCCAACACCGTGCGTTTTAGGACTGGGAACGTCCTACACCAGGACCTCTGGTTTCCATTCACTTGCTCTTCCACACAAGCCGCTCAAGCGGAGATGAAGTCCACCCTGTTCTAACTGGTATTTCAGGGGTAAAGCCTGCACATCAGAAGCAAAATAAGCACTCCTGCACGCTCTCAGGCTCTGGAGTTCGGTCAGCACACCTTCAAACACGGCCGTAATTTATTCCTTTTAACTCAACTGCTGATCATTAGCATTTCCTTGTCTTAAAAAGTGATTTCACAAGAGGCCTTTTGTCAAATTTACATTGGCACTTGTCAGTTTGAGATTAAGCACCGTGCTTACCAACTTGATACCACAGCTCACTCTAAAGCATAAATTAACATTTTAATGGCGCTCAGACCTATTGGAGGCCCCTTCACTAGCAGCTCACTATATTTCACCCCTCCAAAAGTCCATCTCTCTGATTGGGTGAGCCAGAGATCAGTTTTGGGACAGACTGCAGCTTTCCCTATCCAAAGGAAGAAGCTTTTGCCTCCTAAGTCATTCCTCAAAGGAAGAGCCTTTAGAGAAAGGAATGAAAGCAACCAGGAAAGTTGGGTTTACCCTACGGCAGCAGGGGGGAAGACGCTCCCACACTTTGCACATTTTCTTTATGCCACATCCTGGTTTTGTTACCATTATTCCCAAACTGGCAACAGGGGGATGATAAACCACATCTGCCTTAAGCAGCCGTGCCCCAGTCCCGTGTCAGCGGACACGACGCCTCCGCCACTGTGACAGCCCGCGTCAATCACGGCGCCAAAGCCACAGTAGGAAGCGCAAAGATTTCTATTTACGATTACCATCATCAGGGGAAGTGGGGGGAAATCCCTCACGGCCAACCCCAAAGATATCTCTTTGTCTAGCCCCCTCTCCCCGTTAACAGGGGGGAACAAAAGCAGGAAAGACCATTTAAGAGCGAGGAAAACCTCCTGTCCACCATATTGGATTTTCTTTCCCCCTTCTTCAAACAATGCCTCTTATTTGTAACCTGCAATCCGCCCTTCAGCCCCTACTAAACCCGCAGCAGATAAGCTAGCGGTGGCCCCAGCCATCCCCCCGCTTCGAAGGAAGGCAGGAACCAGAAGAAATCCTCACCAGCAAACCTCACGGGCAGCGGCACTGCCATTTTTTTTTATTTTTTTTTTTCCCTCAGCAGCCTGCAGCGCGGGCTGCATCCTCCACAATAGGACAAAGCCCCACCACGGCTCACCCTCCTCCCTCCGCCGCACCCCCAAGTGCCATCAGCTGTCAGCTTGCCTCAGGGATGAGCGAGATGAAGCAACAACGCAGGAGAGGATATTTTTTTGGGGGTGGGGGGAGGGAATCAGACAAATTTGACAGGCGTGGAGGGCTCGCCCGCCTCCCCCTCCCCCTCCTGCTGCAGTCAGGGCTGGATGAAGAGCAGAAGGCTGCAAAGGCGGAGCGGGGAGAGGAGGGGGGGGATAACCAGGTCTGCCTCCACCCTAAGCCAGGCTCAGCTCCGGGAAGGGCATGGCTCGATGGACCTGCACCTCGAGTTTGGGGGTGAAGGGAAAAAAATAAAATAATAATAGTAACAATTAAAAAAAAAAAAAAAATCAGGCAATAAATCCCCATTAGCGTTTTATTGTCCGTCATCCTCCGCCCTCCCTCTGCTAAACAACTGCATTTCCTGGGGCCTCCCTCTCACAGGCAGCACGGCAGAGGTGGGGGGGGCATCCAAACGTGGGGGTCAGTTAAAATCCTACAAAAACCAGAAGCCAGCCCAGGGGTCTGGTTAGGGATATGAGGAAAAGGACCCAGGTGGCCGAGTTGGGGGTGAGGAGGGATTCAAACTGGGTGGGGGGTAGTGATGGAGGGGGGTGCTATGACAATTCAATGAGAGATGGGGGAAGGGACCTAGATTTCAGGGAGGGAGGACAGGGGCCAGAATCCAGGCACCCCACGGTAATATTTTGGGGCGTCGTGGGGGGGGGAGTCACGGGAAACAGCAACCCAGACACCCCAGGGTAATATTGGGGGGGGGCAGCTTCAGCCAGGGTTGGGAGGGCTACGATAGGGAGGTGACAGACGAGGAAAAGGACCACAAGGTCCGAGCGAGGTGTGTGGGGGGTGGTTGGCGATCGGGTGAGAGATTCGGAAAGGGACCCCGGTACCCAGGGGAAGGGACCAGCACCCGGGTACCTGGGGGCGGGGGGGCCG
>WHYT01015943.1:115796-137393 GCA_009806455.1 Tetrax tetrax | reverse complement strand
ACGGGCACAGGCAACCGGGGGGGGGGGGGCGCGCACGGGGGCGCCGTGGGTGCGTGGCGGCGCGCGTGGGTGCGCGAAGGGCACAAGTGCGTGCGACCGGGACACACGCGTGTGCAAGGGGCGCGCGCGCACAGCCGCGGCGGAGTCCCCAGGGTGGCACCAGGTGCAGGGCTGAGCGCCCACGGGTGCCCCGCTGGGTCCCCACGCATCCCAATGACAGAGGCGCTGCTTTTCCAGCCCCTTCCGTTAATTATCGCACCCAACCGTGCTAATTACGGCGCATTTCGACTTCCCAAACGCGGGTTTCACTTCTTGCGCCCGGCCCCTCCCAAGTTTCCCCCTTCTCAACCCCAAAACACGCGAAGGAGAGTTTTCGCTCTCGTTCAGGATCACGCTGGGCGCAGCGCACCCCCCAACATCCGCGGCAAAGGAGCCAGCGCGTTTTCGAGAAGATTGGAGCCTTTTTTTCCCCTTTTTTTTCATTTAAGAGTTCTTTTTTTTTAATTCTCACTGCTACCCAGTCTCCGCCACCCACCACTTCCTTGAAGCGAGGCGGGAAGTTCCCGGCTGCGTGCTGGTTTTCACGCCCCGTGGATCTTACACCCGTGGAAGGGGAGCGAGCCGCGGAGGGAGCACGTAGGCAGCGGCGTGGGCAAAGCTGCTTACGCGCCTCGGGGCCACCGGCGTGGATTAGACACCCGCAGGGCTTAAGACATCTTAATTTGATCAAACAGCCCTGTTCCCCGGATCTACCGGGACGTGCAACGCGAAGGGGCCAATGGAGAACGGGACGAAGCTCCATCACGCAGCTGAAACCCCGCAGTGGTTGCTTGGAAGGGGAGCAGGGCGGCTCCTTTTCAATGGTTTTAATATTTGGAGGAGCAAAGCTCGGAGAGACGACCGCGGCTGCGCGGCCCCAGGGGGATCAGATCTGCCAGCCTGGAGGTGCCACGGGTGAACGCCGACAGACTGAATATTCCCTGCGCCGTACGAGCACGGCTGGGCTCCGCGTCTGGCGCCAAGCTCGTTCACAGCCAGGTAAGGAGAGAGAAAAAAAAAAAATAAATCTTTGTTTACAGGGTGTTGGTGAAGGCTTGGTGGTGCGGAGCGCTCGGTGGGAGAGCACACGAGGAGTGAGCGATGCTGGCAGCGTGCAGGAACGGGGACAAACCTCCATTTGCACGAGGCCACGCAGAGAAAAACCCGTGAGCGCGTGGCAGCATTAGGGCCTTCAGGGATGCCCGTTTCTGGCGCCCAAGCAACGGGCACAGGCTTTCTACCTCCTCTCCAACATCAGTGAGCGTCAGACAACCCTCGATCTGCATCACCCACCACCCCAAATCCCCATCAGCGGACACACAAGCAGCTTGGGATGGGACAGGCGGCTGCAGGCTGGCTTGGAGGACTCGAGCGGTGTCTACATGGAGGTACCTGCAGTAGAAATGTTGAGAAGGGCCTGGATGGAGGATGAGCAGGAAGATCTGGCTGTGGAAGCAGCAGAAGGCAGGAGAAGAGACAGCAAAACAGTTGGTGGTGATGCACCACGGTCAGCAGGTCCTCAAGCTCTTGGCCGACGTCTACCAGCCGGTAGTTGGGACACTGGGGCAGAGACAACAGCCAGAGAGTGAATCCTCAAAACTCACAGGGAAGAGGAACAGGATGGAGGGAATATCACTGCCAGCTCCTACGAGGTGCAAAAGGGAACATCCAAAACCGATACACGGTCACCAACCTAAGGACAGCCTGGCAGATGTGATGAGGATGCAACAGCTGCAGTCCCTTGTCCTCAGCAAGGAAACCTGGCTAGCCCACCCTGGCATGAGCGTCTTGGCACACCCAGCAGAGCAAAATCAATTTCATTTCAAAGCAAAATCCTTTCCCTCCCCATACGGTCTCCCAGCAAGCTCTGACAGCGTTGCAACATTATTTCCTACCTGTCCAGACACTTCTACTTACCCTGACTGCATCTCAGCCACGTCCTGCAAGACGAAGGCACCAGGTCTTCTCCTCTGTGGCTGCAGGACCAGGAGCGTTCGCAAAGCCCTCGGCAAGCGCCGGTGCTGAGGGTGGAAGAGGTGGCAAAAACAGGACAGCGCTGGCTGCCAGGCTCCGCTCCAAGCTGCCTTCGGCGCCGCGTGGCACAGAGCCCGGCTCCCGAGCCTCCTCCCTGGGGACCAGGCGCCCGCACCGTCTCTCCACGTGAGCAGTCGGCTGGGAACGCGATGGGGGTTCGCTCGCACGCGGTCGAGCGCCGCCGAGCTCTTCCCAGCGTTTTGCTCTCGCGGACACAAAGCTGTCCTGACCCCTTGCTCCAACCTCGCAGCGAGTCAGCAACGGCAAAACCAGCAAAAAACACAGCAAGGGCTCTTCCCCGGGGTCATTTTGCAGGCATAAAGCTGAATCCACTTTCCTTTTCTAACATCCTTTTATACCTGATCATCTCCGATAACAACAGCCAGTTTGTTTCTGTGCATCTTTTTCTTGCCTGAGGGGCAGATTTCAAAGAAGGGCAAATAAAAGACAGTGCTGGAGATGTGCCGTTACGTCTCGCTTTCGGACGGGAGCGCAGCGCCTGAGCTCCCCGTCCCAGGCGGACAGGCCCTCTGCCATTGCCCAGTAGCCTTCAGAAATCATAAACCACCTTCAAAATAATGCAAATTTCCTTTCGTGTTTTCAAGGTGTTTGCCACGGCCAGGAAAGCTAAAGACAGGCATTGGAAAGCATTCTCACTTGCTTTCTCGTAAAAGCTTACACTCACAAGCAATCCGAGCTCGTTAGCAGGGATATTAGGAGGAAACTGCTATTTCATCGTTTGCTAAAATCATGAAAAATGGGAATAAAGCAGCCCCTTGCATTTCCCAGGTTGCAGTATCGTGGTACGGAGGCTAGGGCTGGATTTGTGGAAGGATTCAGGATCTTTAGAAGAATAAAGCCACTTCCTCAGCTGCCCAGGAGCTGATGCAGCTCCCACCACCCTGCACCGTTAGTGCCTTCCAGCGTTCATTTGTTTTTCCTCCCTGGTGGGGAAGAATCTCCTTCACAAATGGAGAAACAAGTCAGGGGAAGACTGGCAAAAAGCAGATCTTTGCAGGCATGTTTGGAAGAGCCTTAAGATGCGAGCGAGCTCTGCTTTTCCTCCTCTTGCAAGCCATCAGCCTCCAAAATTATTCTGGTGAGCGCGCCGCCTCTCCTCACGCGACAGAAGCTGGCAGAGGGGAGGAGGCCCTGACCCTGCTGTAAAGACGCCCAACTCAAGAGGAGGGCGGCACCCTCATCGCTCTGCCTTAGGATTGTCACCGCAAATCCCGCTCCAGGGACAGCAGGGTGGGAATTTCTCACTGGAACAGAGCTGGGCATTGTCTCAAACCCACCCAGGAGCACATGGGGTGTGCGTCAGACCGTGACGTGAGCGCGGCGGCTTGGGCAGAGCAAAACCTACCTCATTGCCCCAGTCTGATTTTTGGCATCTGCTATCACTAAAACCGCAAAATCCCGTTGGTTTTTACATCTTGACATTACATATAGACAGGGTTTGTACAGAAAACAGAATTTATAATTCCACGTGGATACAAATAAACCAAACAGCTACAGTAGCTCTTACCTTTCTGTGTGTTCCAGGCTGTTGGAGACTTACTGGCTACATTAAATATTAAGCCATTTCCCTATACACTTCAAAGAGCAGGAATTTTTTTTTTGGTTTTTTTCAAGTTCATTGGTGGCGAGAAGGCTGTCTGGAATAACAAATACCCCCTTTTCAGGCTGATTCAAAGACTCCTGATGCCATCACAACGTTGGATAGATTTCAGCAGGCTTTGGGATCAGGCTTGGGCCACTAAAAGGATGTAAGAGGTTGATGCAGCTTGAAGACTCCCTGCAGTTGTCTTCTGCAGCTCAAACCTGACAAAGGAAGAGTCACCAAGGACTCACAGTGCACTGCACACAGCCTCTCTCAGGGGCTACTGAAAGAGGTGGCCACTTAGAGCAGGTCCATTAAGGGTTATAAAAATCAACGATCCAGGTGTATCTTTTTCAGGATGTCCACTGTATGGAAACATCTCAAGAACCAGGCAAGCTCCAGGGGGTTCAAGCAATGCAGATCCCCAGAGGTCATCTACCAGTGGCCCATGGGGCACCTTCCTTGGATGGTTGTCCTTCAGGGAGCTGCAGCCTCAGCTGTGTGGATGTGCTGGATGCTACACTGCTGGGTGAAGCTCAGCCCTGAAATTTGGAAGTGAAAAAAGAACAGCCGTAAATTTACAACGATGTACAGGAGTGTGATAGCCCAGACCTGTCACGTCCATTATCTTTTTGAGATAATCCTATTTAAAACACACTTTTCATGTCCATTATCTTTTTGAGATACTCCTACTTAAAAGATATTTTCTCCTAAACACACTTCCCAAGTGTCAAGCTTGGTTTCTCTGCTCAATCCTTGGGCAAAAATCTCATCGTTTTAAACATTTTAAACTAAATCTGAATAGTCATGAAGCGATAACATACCACGCTGGAAGGAAACAGGCTTCTTTCTCCCATTTTGTTTCATGCACTGACATTTGTTTCTTGGAAAACCTGGATGACATCCGGCTTCGTCGCGAGCTGCCGTGCCAGCATGCCCGTGCCATCCGGGGCATCCTGCAGCCCGGCACGGAGCAGGATCCGTGCGGCATCTGCCTGCTGCCCAGCGCACGCCGCGTGCAGGGCTGTGGGGGAGACAAGAGGTCGAGACAGGAGCTGAGATTGCCCTGGGGGTTCAGCCTCAGCCCGCTTCCCATGCAAACACTGGATTCCCAGCGAAGGAAACCGAGTCAGCGGAGGGAACGTATCCAAGGCGCAGCCAAGCAGCCGTGTGATGGCACAGCACGGCTCAGCCGCCACGGCCGTGCGTATCTACAGCAGCAATGGGACGACTAAACCAGTACAAGCAGGGGACATGTCCTCTTCCGCACCCAGCCATGCTGGCAGAAGAATGATCAGCCCAGCTTAACCCAGCTATTACTCCCATCTCCCCCTCACACTCCCTCCAGTTCATCAAGTGGTACTAACCTGGCTGAACCAAAGCTAACCAAGTTTGCAAACATTTTAGGAGGATTTAAGCCAACTTGGTTCATTTTGACTGAGTTAGGGGCAAAGGGTGCCCAAGGCAGGAGGAAGAGGAGGCTGTGGGACAGAGCAGAAGGCCTCCGGGCTTCTCATTACTCTGTGTTTGGGCTGGATTTAATAGTGACATGCAAGAGAGGGGCTTGAAAATACTCTGGATGTGACCAGGGTCATTTATGGGCTGGGGCTCCCTGCCAGCTCACTCTGCAGTCAGGGAATAAATCAGAAAGGTTTCCAGTCACTGCGTGCAGCAAAGAGCATCCCAGAGGAGGGGGAGGCTGAAATACTCCAGCCCAAGCCCCAGGCCCCTCTGACAGCCGGCACGCTGATCCAGCGTGGCTCCGGCACAGTCAGGCAGTCCCGTTACACTTGGCTCGCGTAGCAGCGTGAGCCAGCCTTCATCTCCTGGCCTAATCCTGCACAGGGCGAGTCTCTTTTACGCTGAGGGTCATTAGCTCCTGCTGAGGCATCCTGATCCCCATGGATAATCCAAGCAGGACGCTCTGCAGGAGCGGAGTCTGGGTGAGAAGCTCCCCAGGACGCAGGGACACTGACACAGCAAGGGAAGAGGGCAGCCGGCGGGTGCAGGGAGCCACCACAAACATCCCAGGGCCGGATGAGTTCAGCAGAGCTCAAATTTACTCACTGAGGGGGTGGAGGGAGAGATTGAGAGATACAAGACTCTTCGCGCTCGCTGCTGAAGCGTGTTATTAAGCAAACCTGAAGATGGGTAAGTTGCCAATTTTGGCAATGGCTGAAACCATTTATATATGCTTTTTTTTGAGAGAGAGAGATGCTGATGCAAGAGATGCCTCAGACTCTCACGCTGGGAATGCCAGCTCACTGGCATTACTATAGCAACGATATTTACGTTCAAGCTCTCTGTTATTTGCTCATAAGCCACTCCTAGGCAGTTTGCTAAGGAACGGAGGCTTCAGAGTTCCTGCAATCGTCGTATTTGTCTGCCCACCCTAACCATTTCAAACTGGCTAATTTCAACCAAATTTGATGACGAGGCGGCGGTATCAAAGATATTAAGCTCCCGAAAGTTTCATGCAAAATAAGCAGCTGGGTAAAGAGAAACACCAATTAGCATCTCTGTTTTTCCCCCAAGGGAAAGGCCCCAGCGCAGGCCACACCATCAGACATCAGAAAGTCCAGCAAGAAGAAAGCCAGTGAATGAAAGCTGCAAAAAGAAAAAAAAAAAACAAAAAACCCACACATCACGCTGCTCCATTTGCATATGTACATCTGGCATCTCCTTGCATGCTCCGCTGAGCAGACGCAGCGCAGGCTGCTTTGGAGGCTGGGCTCTTGTTACTAAAGCGCACGCTCGCTGTCAGACAGAGGGTGAACAAATAGCTCAGCGGCCTTACCGGAACGGCTCTTCCCATCCTTCGCGTGGATATCGGCACCGAGGGACAGCAGCGTCTGGATGGTGCGCGTGTGCCCTTCCTGCGGCGGTGAGCACAGGCGTTCAGGTTATTTATTCAGAACCAGCTCTGCACAGTTTCTCACCTTTGCATTTAGCAGAAATAACACAGGCTTGAAAAGAAAAGAGGTTGCAAGCGATCTGTCCCTAACTGCATACGACACCTGGAAGGGCGCAGATGCGGATCCACTCTGTCATGGTCAAATCTGGGGCTACCAGGAGCTGCTCCAGGCTCCAGGGAACCTTACAGCGGCTGGAAATCAGGGTTGGCCGCTCGTGGCAGTGAAGATCAGGTTCGCTAGCCAGGGCACAGCAGACTGCTGCCCTTACCCTACAGGAACTGGTCACAGAGATGCCACTGGGAGCCTTCTCCAGCCCTCTTGCTGGCAGCCGAGAGAGGAGTCGAAGCTTGGCCCTCGGTCAGCGTGTCCGCACGCCTCGCGTGCCCCTGGCAGCAATTTCAACCCAGAAGAAGCAGCAAGAGGCATCCCAGGAGTGTAATTCTCTCCGCCAACATTTAACATGACGTTTTAAAATCAAAAGTGTTCAATCAGGAGCAACAGCGCTTAAAATCACGCTGCAGCACAAAGGTGTGGCGGTACAGCCGAAGACGGAGGGCGGTGACAGACACACAACCCAGTCCAGATCCAGGCAGGTGGATCTGCTTTTAGATCCCGTTTGATCTTCCCGGTCACAGTCAACAGATCCAGCCTGCACTGCCAGGACTTTGAGGTCTGAGGAGTTTGAAGCATTGACTCCCAGCGCTGTTTTGCCTTCTCCCAGGAGAGTTAATGCACAAACGACCTCCGACTTACAACAGGGTGCCACGACCTAGCGATGTTTCTTAATAGCAAATTAGTGCGCTAATTTGTCAGCTGAACTTGCCTTTGCCCCTCCAGTCCTCGCCTCCAATCAAGTTAACTCAATTAAATTGCTTTTAACTCCAGCTGGCCACAGAGCTGCAGGATCCCTGATTTACCCTTCGTAACTGGCAGCTGGCTGTTAAAAGGACTAAATGTCAGCAAAAAGCCCTGCGTTTTCCCACACGGTAAATCCACTTCAAGTATCACAGGTGTCTAGAGCTGCTCTTGCTGAGGTGTATTTCAGCTCAGAGAGCAGAACCTGTTGCTGATGTAGCCTGTTGCACATCTATCAGCCTGTGGTACCCTCAGGCATCGGCATTTCCTAAAGGATTACTCCAGTATTTGTAAAATTTTGTGAGAAGAGACAAAACGCCACGCTTACGCACTGCCATGACCCACAGCGTCCTCTCTCTTTCCTCTGCCCGCAGCTGACTTAAAATCCTGCAGGAAAAAAAAACGCAATACAGCCCCCACACCCCTCCTCTGTGCACAAGCTTCTCCATAAATAAATCCTCTCTCCCTAAATAACACGTCCGATTTTGTAATTACTTCTCCAGGGCGATGAATTAGTCTTTGTTGCACGGCATGAGAATGGAAGGCCCTTATTTTTATCCCCACCACCCACTCTTTTCCCCCTGTTATCGTACGGCTCGGCAGCATCTTCCCCCCCGCCCCCAGCAAGCCAGGAACTGCTTTAGCTGCCACAGCCTTGGCAGCAAATTGAGTTGAAAGCATAATTTGATTTTCATGTATTTATAAATGCAAAGTAATAAGAAAAGAAGAAGAAAAAAAAAAAAAATCCCACCAGCCAAACAAACGATGCTGCAAATATAAAGTGACACTGAGCCTCGGGAAGGAAGAGAAAGCCATCAAATCGCTCCCCAATCAGCCGCTCGCCAAGACAGAGCTGGGATCTTCTCCAAGGCACATTATATTCCCCAGTAGCCTTGCTGTTAAACGTACCCTTGGCAACCAAAAGGGCTTTCAACATGGTTTCTCAGAGCACGAGGAAGGGAAGCTGGGAAAAAGGCCTCCTTTGTGGGAGCTGGCAAATGCCACGGCTGGGTCCTGCTGGAGGAGAATGCTGTTGCCAGCACTCCCAGTAAGTGTCATCGATGCTTTTGTAGGAGCGGGGCGCTGGGATGTTGCTTCGTTCCCATTACAAGTCTGGACCAGGCTCTGAGAGCTGCGTGTTAAAGCTCACGAGGTTTAACATGCCAGGATCTGAGCAGGGACCTTCCCTTGCCACTGGCTGCCGGCATGCTGCACGCTGCAGTGCGCCAGCGCCAAGCAGAAGGGAAGCAGCAGGGTCCCAGGAGGGATCCTGGTCAGCACTGAGGCTTTTGGGATCTGCTGTGCGCTCCCAGAGAGCGTTGCAGGACCCACCAAGCCTCACTTCCCGCACAAGCACGAGATGGGAGGAGGAGAAAGCTCAAACGACTCTCACTGCTTGGAACTCAAAACAACTCCTGTGTGAAGGACACAGATAAGCACCCAGGAGCTCCCTCCACCTTTCCACCTCTTCTTTCTCACGTCTGACCATGGGCATGCCAGAATGCAGCCTACTGGGACAAACAGTTGCTGTTTCACAGGGTATCAGCCATCTTCTGTCCAGCAAGCTGCTGACATGGAGACTGGCCATTGACCTGCTGTCACCCAAACTTCCAGGGCTGAAGAAATACAGAACAATCATTTCACTGTGAGGGTGGTGAGGCACTGGCACAAGTTGCCCAGAGAGGCTGTGGATGCTCCATCCCTGGAAGTGTTCAAAGCCAGGCTGGATGGGGCTTTGAGCAACCTGGTCTAGCGGAAGGCATCCCTGCCCAGAGCAGGGGGTTAGAACTAGATGATCTTTAAAGTCCCTTCCAACCCAAACCATTCCATGATTCTATGAAAAAATTCTGAGCAGCATTTCATCCACGTCTCCTCTGCCAAGCAAGTGAGAAGATGCTGGTCAAGAACTCTCACAGCTCATGAACTGTTGGTACCTACAGCTTCCAATAACAAGCAGAGGGGACTCCCTTCAGGTATTGCACTTTGGTCCAAAGGCAGCAGACTGGAAGAGTAACACTCACCAGAGATGTGGGTCGAGCACTATCCAGAGCACGGCCAGCTGGACGAGTGGCAAACGAGTTGAGCACCATCATCACCCAGGTATGTGCCAGGCAAGAGGGTTTACTAAATCCGCAGCCCAGTCAGTGGTGTGGGGAGGAGGATGGGGAACAGAGCAACTCAGATACCCACCACCACTCTGCTGACAGCTGGACAACTCAATGAGGGTCTAAAACCCAGTAAACAGGGTATGGGACTGGTCAGAAGCAGAGAGACAGTGACAGAGGAGGAGCTAGGAATGTAAATGCTCCACCAGTGCCAAAAAATACCTAAACCAACCTGTTTTAGATGCTTGTCTGTAGCACCCCAACTGGCAGAGACTTTGTAGAGGGAGCTTGGGAACAGGGACAAACCTTGGCTGCGTAGTGTAGCGCTGTGAGCTGGAGGGTCGTCACTCTCTCATTGACGTCAACACCCAGTTCGGAGACAAGGAACTGGATGGCTTCATCCTGGGCCGTGACGGCCGCCCGGTGCAGAGGTTGAGCGCCTAGCGCATCCACAGCTGTAGGACAGGCCTGGAACGGGGGGAGGAGGGAAAGGGAAAAGCAATGAACAGCCTGGACGAACCTTCAAGGACGATCACCGGCCTGAGCAGAATTGTCTCTGCCTGCCACAGCCGTGGTGACAGCAATGAGCACATGGGACGTCACCAGCAGGACCGCTGCGGTTGGTAGCACCACAATTTGCAGACCAGAGCCAGCTCTCTGCTGAGCTTGTTAAGAGAAAAGCAAAACTAGTAGCAAAAAAAAAAGAACAACCTCTGTGCTGGCGGAGAAAAGCCTGGACGCAGGTAGAGGGAGAGAAATGGGTGGATGACCTCATGAGATCTCTTCTGAGAGTCTCTGAACATGAACCGCAGAGACGTAAAATCAAGAAGGGTAACGGAAGTAATACACAGTCGCTCATCTCAGAGGATATAATCCAGCCTCTTGAAGTCTAGTGGGCCTGACTCACGGTTTTGTAAACCCTAGAAGGCAGCAACTCTGCCATTAGCGTTTCCAGTGCTCCTTCGTGGCAGTAAGCCACGGCGCCACAATGAGGAAATTAAATCAACTATTCCATCTTCATTGTCTGAAATGTGAGACTAGAAACGTAAGCAAACTTCACAAATGTTTTATCCCCTAAGGGCCAGATGAGCAAAGACAAGCACGTGAACGTCTCCTGAAGTAAACAGGGATCTACACACCCAAACACAACCTGGGGCATTGGGTTTGGGTGGTAAGGTTTTGGTAGCGGGGGGGGCTACAGAGGTGGCTTCTGTGAGAAGCTGTTGGAAGTTGGGCATGTCCCTGCTCCTTGCAGGGGGGTTGGACTGGATGACCTTTGAAGGTCCCTTCCAAGCCAAACCATGCTATGATAAGCTTCCCCTGTATCCGGCAGAGGCAATGCCGGCCGGCTCCAAGCTCCTGCTGCTGGCCAAGGCTGAGCCACCCAGTGACAGTGGTAGCTCTTCTATGATAACATACTTAAGAATAAAAAAAAAAAAACTGCTGGGGAAAACAGCAGAGAGAACAGTGAGAATATGCGAGACAAACAACTCTGCAGACACCAAGGTCAGTGAAGAAAGAGGGGGAGGAGGTGCTCCAGGCGCCGGAGCACAGATTCCCATGTGGCCCATGGTGCGGCCCGTGCTGAGGGAGGCTGTTCCCCCCGCAGCCCGTGGAGGCCCAGGGAGGAGCAGAGATCCCCCCACAGCCCGTGGAGGACCCCACGCCGGGGCAGGCAGATGCTTGAAGGAGGCTGTGGCCCTGTGGGAAGCCCATGCTGGAGCAGTCTGTTCCTGAAGGACGGTGCCCTGTGGAAGGGACTCCTGCTGGAGAAGTTCATGGAGGACTGTCTCTCGTGGGAGGGACCCCACGCTGGAGCAGGGGAAGAAGGTGAGGAGTCATGCCCCTGAGGGGGAAGGAATGGCAGACACGACGTGTGATGAACTGACCATGCCAGGTTTCTGCCAGGCCAGCAAGGAGCACCAGTTCGGCACGGTGTCCAATGAAACCAGTTCGGCACGGTGTCCAATGAACACCAGAGCGGGTGCAGGGGAGAGGCCAAGTGAGGGCAAAGGAGGTGAGAAGGGAGGCACAACCCCACCTCCCTAAGAATCAGCCATTAGGTGGGCTCCAACCACCTCACATCAATCCAGCAATCAATAATTAATGCAGGGGTCTCTTTCCTGCTACACACAATTGACTCTAATGACATCCCAGTTACACCTTGGAGGAAATTGGAGATTACTGGGAGACAACATAGGAACAGCAGGGGCCACAAGAGAGGGAGGCCAGAGATGAGGTGATGCTGGTGCAACTGGGAAGCTCTGTTACGCGCTCTCAGCGCTGCCACAGGAGCCTCCACACTGAGCCCCGGCACTGCCAAGCGCGAGCCTTGGCTTTGACACAGCTGTCCCTGTGGCACCGGGCGAGTCCTGTCCCCTCCTGCCACTGCCCTGTCCCTCCTTTCCCCTTCCTGTGGGGATATATCCCTGCCCCAGGGAGAGATCACCCCCCTGAGCTGAGTGCTCGGCAAAATCTTGCTCATCACCAGGGGAATTTGCCTTCTTTTCCATTTTGCTTCTTTACAGTGTGGGAATTCGCTTCTTTACAATTTTGTTGCAGTGAACGTGTTGACTGCTTGCCCTGGCCGTTCTATGTCAGGTCCTGGAGGAGGGAGGGGAGGTTTTTGGCACCTACCTGGTGTTTTTCCAGGAGCAGCCGGGCGATGTCGACATGCCCGTTCTGGATAGCATCCATAAAGGGAGTGACTCCACATCTGTCTCTGCTGTCAGGTTCATACTGGCACCTGGGAGGGAAGACAAAAGCCAGGATAGAGTTGTTGACAGCTCTAAAATCCTTACTGCACCAGTTGCTTTGGATTGGTGGGCAGGAGACTACCAGCAGATGGGATAGGAAGCGGCATATATAAAATCTGTCCGTGCACAGACCAGTCTCAGCACCCTATGGCCTGAGGTACGGTCTGCTGGGTGTTTTTGGGTCACAGATCTGGTGCTCAGCTGCACAAAAGCCAGGGCTTTATACATCATTTATATTTATTTCCCTTGCCCACCCAACGGAGGATCTCTGGGAAGGGGTAAGGTGTGCACAAGCCTTGTGTTGGCAGAGGGAAAAATCATCTCATAGAATGATAGAATGGTTTGGGCGGGAAGGGACCCTCAAAGGTCACCCAGTCCAACCCCCTGCCAGGAGCAGGGACATCTCCAACCAGATCAGGTTGCTCAGAGCCTCATCCAACCTGGCCTGGAATGTTTCCAGGGATGGGGCATCCACTGCCTCTTCAGGCAACCTGTTCCAGTGTTCTACCACCCTCAGTATAAAAAAATATCCTCACGTAACAGCACCGTGTGCAAAATCAAAGCCCGCAGGTCTCCGTCAGGTCAAAGCTCCATTGAAATGAGAGAAGGCTGAATTAAAATTGAAAGCCTGGCTGGAATCACAGGGCTCCGTTTACGCTGGGTGAAGTGTGGACAGGAATTACCAAGGCTGGGACAAGTTGGCTAACGGGAGCTGTGGCTAGCAGCGGCTGCGGTGCCGGGGAAAGCTGCTCCAGCTCTGGCAGCGGGCAGTGCTGGTTAAGAAGGCAACAGGGTCAGGATGGCTGAGCACAGGCCGATTCAAAGCCGCTTCACAGCAGTCTCCCGAGAGCCACAGCCTGAAAATAAAGCCTGGAGGCTGAGTCTAGCCTAGAGGAGCTGCACCCAGAATCAAGCTGCCAGAAAACTGTTTTGTTGTTATCGTACGGCCTCGGACACATCGGAGGCAACGGGAATGAATCAGCATAGAAAAAAAAAAGCCCAGTTATATAACTAGGGCTTATGTCATAGCAAAGTTGGAGCCCATCAGAGCCCATCCAGAGAGCCTCCTTGTCTCAAAGGCCCCTGACCATCCGTGAAAAACCCGGAGGAAACAGAGGTGATCGCACGCAGGGCAGCTGTGCAGCCGGCCTTCCCGAACGGCATAAACGCCCTTTGTATCCAGACGGCTGGAGCGAGGCTGGTGGTGGATGGGAGGCTGGGAGAGAGAGCGGGGAGGCAGAGCCGGTGCCGGGAGGAAGCTTGCTTACCGCTCCAGGAGCAGCTCCACGACGTCAAAACAGCCGTGCATCGCTGCAAGAGAGGAAGAAAAGCGCGGGGTTAATTTATGCTTTCATGCCGCTGTCCGCCTACGGTGAAACATAATCAGGTTTCTGACCCTTTTGGGTTACTCATGACGCGGGAAGGGGTTGCAAGAGGCTTTAAATTCAAAGCTTTTAATTTTTTTTCTTTTTGTAATTACAACATGGTCTCCAGATCTCAAGCCTTCCCTTCCCCTGATCCTATAGGAAAACATCAGATAAACCAGGGAAGAGGTTATGCATGTAGGCACCGTACGTGCAATTAAGCTGCCACAAAGATCTTTTCTTGCAAGTGTTTGTTAATCCCTGAAGTGAAATCTGTGAGAAGCAAAATGAACACAAAGCAGGGAGCTGGTGAATAGCTGGATGGCATTTCTACCCCTCCTCAGCCACTCAAGACTACCCATCACTCCCACCTCATCATCCTAATGAAGCAGCCTCACCCAGACAGCATCTCAGAGGAAAAACAACAGTGGGGGAGGATTTGAACATCATGCACCAAAATATATTTTTTTTTAAAGAAAAAAAAAACAAAAAAACAACCCACATTGTATTACAGCAATGTGCAGACAGCCTTAATCTGCCTTTTTTTTTTTTCTGCAGGTCATTTTGCAAAACAAGTGAAATAAATTAAAGGAAAAAAAAAAAACCAACAATCAAACCAAGCCCAGAGCTGCTACATCACGCTATTTCCTCCGTGTGATGGAGAAGGGCCCCTGGCAAATGTGTATTAACAGCAGTAACCTCCAGATGCACAATAGATGCTCTCTGAAAGCCCAAGGAGGGGTTCCCATCCTCCCCAATTCTGGCCATTTGCTTCTGCTCCCTGCCCATTTATCACCCCCTCACCTGAGCTGATGGAAAAACAGGCAGAGCCACACTGTAAATAGGATTTTTAAAATACAAGCTTTAAAAAAAAAAAACCAACCAAGCTATGTGAAGAAAAAACACCCAAGCAACACGATTACATCCTTTAACAGCAACAGAGACACAAGAAAGCTGCAGCGCTCAGATCCACTGTTGCACTCCACTTCCTCTAATTACATCTCCCCCCGCTCTCCTGCCTCAGGCTACGGATATATGAAGCAACAAAGCTTGAGGAATCAACCCCTCAAAAAAAAAAAAAAAATTGCACTGGGTGGGGGGAGAAAATTACCCATCATCTATCCAGGGATAACTGTGCCAGGAAGCCAGCTGGCCTGGTCATGGGCTAATGTGCTCACATCCACACCCTTGGGATGTAAACTCATTGAGACGGCGGTTCATCGTGACGTGATTTCCCCCAGCGGCTCCAGCATCGTCTCCAGCCCTTCACCAGTGTCCCCACCTCAGCGTCTGCGTAAGCGGGCTGCGTGGTGGTTAAGCGTGGGGACGCCGGCACCAGTACCCACCGAGGAACGGCCTCTAGCATCATCCTGGGTTTAAATTATGGTTGGGGGCAAAAGTGGTTTAAGCAGCTCCAGCGGTTCCCGCTGCCCAGTCACTCCCACGCTGGCTGCTGCTCCGCCAATGTGTGTAAAATGACCAGAAACCAACCCAAATCATGGGCAGAGACAAACACAGGAGGCAACACAGAGGTGGGGAGACCTCTATGAAGCTACATCTCACCGTCGCTGTCTGTATCCCCATATCCCAAGTGCTAGGAAGCAGGGAGGAGACTTTAAGCTCAAGGCTAAAAGCACCCCTGTCCCCCAGGACAGTCCTTACTCTGCTCCTGACCCTGTCCCCAGACCCTCAAACCCCAGATCCCAACCCAACGTCCGCCTCTCTGCGGGGAGAGGGGGGGCTGCGAGCCCAGACACAGCAACACAAGGCTCAGGACTGAGCAAGGACAGGAGAAGGCGCAAATAAAACGAGGATGAGCCATTTCTCATCCAGACAAGCCCCTCCTGGCCGCCCAGCCCGAAACACCAAACAGCTCATCAGCTATTTTTCATTCCCAGGTCAAGCAGAAGGACTAAGGCACAGCCAATGCCCCCGGGCTGGAACTGTCACTGCTGATGAGCGCAGCGCGGCGGACAGACCGCTACCGAGGGCCAGAGAAGTAACGGGAACGACAGCCAAGGAGCAACACGCTCGGCAGATTAATTACAGCACAGCAGGGGTCTCCTCACGATACCTCGGGTCTTTCCAGCGAGTCGATCCCTATTAAATTCTTTGGGAAATGAGTTTAGGTAGCCGCAGCGTTGAGCGGCGGCTCCCCACGCTCGTCTCTGCTGCAGAGAAACTGCCGAGCGCCGGGACACGCAAGCCTCATCCTCACTCAGGGATGAAACACGTTTCAGATCGAAGCCAGCCAGCACCCTCCAGCCCCAAGCCTGCCCCACAGCCTCACCCCGATTTGCTGTCACACCCCTCTCCGCTTGCTCGCTCCCGTCACTGCCACTCCCACTGCATCTCTGGAAGGCAGACGTTAAGGGGATTTAAGTCTGTGAGTAACCAGACCCAATACTCTGGAACGGGCAATGAGACAACAGCAGGACAAACTTAATTCTGCATTCACATATTTTTGGACCGTTCAACTTATTAAGGCTCAGGGGACTTAAGCGAGGCACGCTTTGTGCATCATTTATAAATTAAAATTAATCATTCCCCTATCTTAAGGATGAAAGAGTCAGAAAGCCAAAACCCAAATCCAAACTGCTTCTGGGTCACCATTCAGCTCACTGTGTCCTTCTTTTCCGTACTTACAGGGGGCTTATAAGACAGTGCCAAAATTTTTACAAGGGCCAGTTGCGATAGGACAAGAGGTAATGGTTTTAAACTAAAAGAGGGGAGATCTAGATTAGATATAGGAAGAAATTTTTTATACTGAGGGTGGTAGAACACTGGCCCAGGTTGCCCAGAGAGGTGGTGGATGCCCCATCCCTGGAAACATTCCAGGCCAGGTTGGCCGGGGCTCTGAGCGACCTGATCTGGTTGGAGATGTCCCTGCTCCTGGCAGGGGGTTGGGCTGGGTGGGCTTGAACGCTCCCTTCCCACCCAAATCCTTCTGTGATTCTATTCTATGATTCTGCTCCCCACTGCACCTACAGATGACGTCTGTGGTTCCTCAAACCATTTCGCTCCCTTCGTACATCTTTTTAAACCAAAGAAAAGGGCAGAGAGGGGGAATCAGACACCCTGGGCTCCAACGCTAACAGCCCCGGTGTATTCCCAGCAGTTTCCTTTTCCTTTGCAGAAAGCCACTCTGGATTTCTCACCCCCTAACGCTACCTTCCTGAGAGCAACGTGAGAATAACAAAACCTGGGAATCTTCTTCCGGAGGTTGCGCCTAGAGTGACTGTGAGTGCTCCTAGGATGGATCCACTGCTCCCAAGAGAACATAACTGTTACACACCACAAAAGCACGCTTTGAGGGCAGGCAAAATCCAGTGAAATGGGAACCGAGGACCCTCCAGCCTCACAAGCTCAGTCTTTGGCACATCATTAAGAAATATTAAGCCTAATTCTTGCTGTTTATTTATGTGAAAGCATTTAAAATGAGCGTCTGTCCTGAGGTGAAACCCTGCAAAGATGCAGCGGAGCACTGTTAGCAGAATGAAGTTCAGAGAGGCGAGCTCCCACTAACGCCCACCACCAACCTCTTTTCATTTAATTTCAATAACTTAATATTTAACCGTTTCCCTGTGTTTTTGCATCAAGATAGGTCACACTTTGCTTCTCCAAACTAAATGTGAACAGAAACAACAGCCCCTTGCTGTTCTTCGCTGCCGCCACAGCCCATCTGCTGGCAACGGGACCCTCTTTTACCTGCAGTGTGCAGAGGCGTTCTCTTTATTTTGCTCTCCGTGTCCCAGCTGCCCGGGGACACATCCAGCAGGTACTGGAGGACCTGGGGATGGCCCTCCCGGCTCGCGATGTGGAAGCAATTCCAGCCATCCTTGTTCTTCAGCAGCGGGTTGGCTCCATGGTCCACAAGAGTTTTGATCACCTCCAGGTTTCGCCTGGTGCACGCCATCATGAGGGGAGTCCTAAAAGAAAGACGAGGCAAATATAATGACAAGAGCAACGGTGCTAGATGAGGCTGATGGCTTTTGTTCTAAAACGCGAGCTTGAAAGCATGATTTAAAGTTGTCATGGAAGGAAAGGAAACTTTGCTGGCTAAAGGCAAAGGCCTTCTCCAATGCCAGGGCTAAATTTATCTCACCTACATTCGGATGCTTTGCCTGAGGCTCGCCACACGCTGCATGTGGGCCAGCGAGATTTTACAGCACTGCTTTTTCACAGGGTCTGGACTTTTTGGGGACTGTTGAGACAGAGCTGTTGTTTCTTACCCCTGCCAGTCACCCAGACAGGCAGCAAACCACAGACAACTCCGCATCTCCCAGCAGCAGGGCATGAGCACACCAGCAAATGCCACTCTGGAACATTCCTGAGGCAGATCAGCTGGCCTGAGAGTGAAGCTTTTTGTGGTTTTGTCCTGTTTCACATGCCTGGGAACAACTTTTGATATTCAAAACCATTTTTACAAGCTCCCCAGAGGAACAGCATCTTCTCCATGCCACGATTTCCAAACTGTGCCTTGCATGGACTGTGCACGTGCTCCTGGAAATCCAGTGGGTACAGATGGCAAATAAACCCGGCGCACAGCCCGTCTCGCCCCGCTTTCAACCCCGTCTCCAGCGACGACGGCGTTTTTACACCTATAACCCACACACTGCAGATTAACAACCACCCCAGCTCCTGCTTGGCAGCAGGGCAGGTTCACCACTGAGTTTCTCCTCCCTGGTGACCTGTTATGTCCCTGCCCATCCTTCCCTAGGGAGGACCGGTGAGGCTGCTGGATCTGCAGCATCCTTAGGAGGAGCAAGCTCGGAGCTCTCAGGAAGCAGGCATTGGCTGAGGGTCTACTCACAAGGCAAAGCGTGGGTAACTCCAGCTGGTGAACCCACAGACATCTCTTGTGTTTGGCTTTATTTAAGCGATTAATTTCACTGACCTCACCAGCACCAACCCCAATTTTCCTTAATTACAACATTACCTAACGGTAATAGTTTAACTGCTGTGAGCGGGAGCTGCGTTCTCCATTTTATCTGTTTACAAACTTCACCCCATCATGGAACGCTGGGCGCGTGCACGGATCAGACAGAAACCTCTGGGCCTTCCCAGAAAAGACAAACACCTCTCTACAGCACGGAGAGGGCTTATCTCCTCTTCACCAACACATACATCAGCTAGGAGACAAAAAAAAAAACCAAACCAAACAACCAAACTCCTCCATTCCTCATTCAGGAAAAGCTGCAGCAGAAAAACTTCCCACTGCACAAGGAATAAGGACTCCTGGGCCCAAACTGCAGGGAGAGAGATTTGGCTCAGACTTTAGGACAAATGCTCTAGTTGTGAGGACAGATAAGGACAGGAAGAGAGCGCTGAGAAAGGAGATAAAACCTCCAGCGATGGAGTTTTTAAGAAGATATTAGACACGCATCTGCTGGGCCGACGGGGCAGAGCTGAGCCTGCAGCTCCCTGTTTCCTGCAGCTCCGTTTCCGTCCGGTCCCTCAGCTCAGTTTGTATTTTCCACGCAAATGAGACTTTGTCCAAGGGCTGGGCCACGCGCTACCAAGCATTTTTTCATGGAAGGGTACTGCGAGCCCATCGCACAAAGCCAGGCTCAGGGGATCTCTGCTTCCCTCTGCTCCCCCTGATGTCAGCACGACGCTGGCACAGCCTCCAATTCCGAGGACTGGGATGTCGCCTTTGTATTTGCGTCCGTTCCGCTTCAAAAAGGCGCCCTTGACCTTTCATTTGTGGGCTGGTGGGACTATTTGCTTTCTTTCGCAAGGTCGTACGCAGAAATCTCCCGCCCCAACAGAGAATTTGACATTAAGCAGGCCTGCCCGTGGCTTAGACCTGACACTTTATTCCCAATTCTCTCATCGATTGCTTACTTGTCACCCAGGTGGCAGGCAAACAAAAGCCCCGAAAAAACCAGCTGTTTCTTGGGTTGTTGAGGCTGCCGCTGTTCTGGGAGTAGCAAATCTGACCTGAGAGGCTCTGTTTGCTGGGGGGAAAAGAGGAGTAAAAATTCTTATCTTCTTATTTCCATTTCCAAGGAGCAGGACACAAAAATGTGAATCAGAATCCCTGACTCTGATCAAACAGGGGAATGGGGAAGAAGGAATGGCTGCAGATGAAAGCTTTTAAATTGGATCTGCTAATCAAGCAGTGATTTACAACAGAGAGGAATCAGTGAGGGCTGACGCCCCATCCCTGGAAACATTCCAGGCCAGGTTGGCCGGGGCTCTGAGCAACCTGATCCGGTTGGAGATGTCCCTGCTCCTGGCAGGGGGGTTGGACCGGATGACCTTGAAAGGGTCCCAAACCATTCTGCGATTCCGTGATTCTAAACTACACTCCTGCAGTGGCGTTCCCACCTTCTGCATCCAGACTCCTTTCCGATACCGCTCCGCCCCACGGCAAAGCAAGCCAGGGACCTACCAGTCGGCCTTTTTCAAGCAGTCTACGCTCGCCCCTCTCTCCAGGAGGTAGGAGACGCACTCCCCGTTGCCCATGGAGGCCGCTTCGTGGAGGGGTCTTTTGTAGTCGCTATTGGACACCTCAAGGTCCATCTCCAGCTCCTCTATCAGGTAGGCCAGGACGTCCCGGTGTCCGTACCGGGCAGCGCGGTGCAGCAGCGTGTCCCCCAGGCGCCCGCAGCGCTGGCTGCGCGCCGCGGGACCCAGCGCGTCGTCCTGCCGCAGCTCGTCCCGGAGGAGGTCCAGCCGTCCCTCCTGCACCAGCCGGAGGAGCGGCCTCAGCTTCTCCCCCTCTGCCATGGCTACAGATCTGGAAAAAAAAAAATAAAAAAAATAAATAAAATCAGGATTACGGTTTCAAACTGTGCGAATACAATGGCTGCTCCCCGAGTCGGGATAAACAGAAATTACCTTTTCCCCGAGGGAAAACAGAACCCAGCCTCTCCTTCCACAAAAAGAGAAATTTCCTTTTCCCTCGGCAAATCTATAAACCGGTTTCCTCCTCAGGATAACCAGAAATTTCCTTTTGCCTCCAAAATACCAGAAACAGGCCTCCCCTTCAAGAAAACCAGAAATTTCCTCTCCCCTTAGGAAACCCAGGAACCAGCCTCTCTCTCGGGAAAAACAGAAATTTCCTTTTCCCTTGGGAAAACCAGAAAATTAATTCTCCTTCAGTAAAACTAGAATTTTCCTTTTCCCTTGGGAATACCAGAAATTAGCCTGTCTCTCAGTAAAAAGAGAAAATCTCTTTCCCCTCAGAAAAAACCAGAAATTTCCTTTCCCCTTCAGAAAACCAGAAACTGGCTGCTCCTTCAGGAAAATCAGAAATTTCCTTTTCCCTCAGGAAAACCGGGAACCTTCCACTTCCTCAGAAAAATCCAGAAGTTTCCTTTTCTGTCCGGAAAGCCAGAAAACAGTCTCTCCTTCATAGAAAAAAAAAAAAAAAAAAAAAAAAGCAGAAATACCCTTTCCCCTTACGAAAAAATGAAAATCACTCTTTCTCTTAGGAAAATCAGAAACCAGTTGCTCCCTCAGGAAGCCCAGAAATTTCCCTTTCCACCAGGAAAACTTGAAACGTCCTTTTTCCTCAGGAAAACTAGTAACTTAATTTTTTTTTTCAGGAAAACCAGAAACTATAGTTTTTCAGGAAAAAACAATATTTTTTTTTCCCCCCCTTAGGAAATTAAGAAGATGATGTCTCCTTCAGTAAACCCAGAAATTTCAATTTCCCTCTGGAAAAAAAATCAGAAACCAGCCTGTCCCTTAGGAAAACCAGTAAATTCCTTTTGCCCCCAGAGATTTCCTTCTCCCTCAGGAAAACCAGAAACCAGCCTCTCCCTCAGAAATCTTTTCCCTCAGGAAAAACAAAATTTTCCTTTTCCTCTTAGGAAAACCAGAATCCAGCTGCTTCCTTAGGAAACGTAGAAATTTATTTTTCCTTCAGGAAAACCTGAAATTTCCTTTTTTTTTTTTTTTTTTCCTCTGGAAAAT
>WHYT01015943.1:79582-115533 GCA_009806455.1 Tetrax tetrax | reverse complement strand
GGGGGGGGTTGGCAGTTAAGGGGGACGCTTGGCATTGGGGAGATGTTCTTGGCATTGAATGGGGGGCTTGGTAATGGGGGGATCTTTGGCAATGCTGAGGGGTGGTTGGCATTGAGAGGGGCTTAGTAATGGTGGAGGCTCCTTGGCAATGGGGAGGCTTTGGCACAGACCTTTCCCCGTCCTCTGCGGCTGCTGCTCATGGCTGATCCTTTCCCTTCACAGCTGGAGTGTCTTCCCGTGGCTGACAGCTCCGCTCCGTCTCGCGTTCCTTACGTGATCGAAGCCATAAACCGTGACGGGTGATGCAACCTTTGCTCAGCACTTTTGTGTCTGCTGCTGTCACCAATGGAAAATCTGGGGAAAAGGGAGAAAAGATGAATGCACGTGAAGCCTGAGCAGGTCATCTTCTCATATTGGGTTTCTGGACTTGAACTCTGTGCTGTGGTCCTGGCAGTCCGGGGATTTTGCTGTTCTGGGGTGGAGGAGCCGGTACCTCAGCTCTGACATTTGCTGAGACCATGTGCTTAAGAAAATTGGGGCACTTCAATGCTGTATAATCTGAAAAACTTTTCGATTTCAATCAAGAAATACAATTTTTAAGTGGAATCTTAGAATAGAATCATAGATTCATTTAGGTTGGAAAAGACCTGTAAGATCATTGAGTCCAACTGTAAACCTCACACTGACAAGTCCACCGCTAAACCATGTCGCTGAGCGCCATGGGACTGTCTCGCGTTGCGTTTTCTCCTCTGCTTGCCTCGTTTGCTGTGTTTTGAGGAACATGGAGTGGTAGAAAACAGCCTCCCTGGGGAGCTCAGCGGTCGCTTTTAACGCGGCTCTGCGGAACTGACATGGAGGAAAAGGAGGAAGCTGCGTAATGAAACAAACTGACCCTTGGATCCTGCTGCACAAGGTGTACGAGGGAAACCACTTGAGCGGTGTTTGCTGAAAATTCTCTTGTCAGAGGGGAAGCCCATCCTGTGCCGTGGTGTCAGGTTTCTCTGGAGCATTTTCCGCAGAAGCAAGTTGCGCTGTTTGTACTTTTTCTGCTGGCCGTCCCGCATACGGAAGAGAGGAGCTCATGGAGCTTTCAAGTAAGGTTTTCTTAAAATAACTCTTCAGGTAGTTTTGTGCTGCTCCTTAACTGTCCTTCTCGTGGGGGAGAGCTGTGCTGCAAGTGGGTGGTGTTTGCTCCTGAACGGAGGATGCCAGCTTGGAACTGTTTGCGAGAGGCTCAGGTTTGTGGGTCTGAATGTTGGCTCTGACCTTCCCTGGCCAAGCCACTGTTGTCTCTCGTGGGAGGCTGCACAGTTCAGCCTCCGAAAGCTTCCTTGGCATCCTCCTCGTGATACTTTGCATTTACACAAATGCCCTTCCTCTGTGTCATGCTATTGTAGAGAAAGCCACAAAACCTGTATGGCTGCAGGTTTTACGTTGTCCTCTTTTGTTCCAAAGCCTCGTACGACGCAGGAGTGGGGACCTGGCGTGAGGTTGCTCTTGCAGTAACAGCAGATGTGGCACCTCGACACAATGCACTGCCCTCGGCGTCTCACCGGAGCGCTGTACAAGTTTCTCCTGTGATTTACTCAGAGAAAACTCCTGCCTGAAACATTGGGACTGCCCTGTAAAATTTCTGAAAAGAAACTGTCTACTTATGCTTCTGTGATGTATATTGTTGTTTGCTAACAGTTTGGGTTTGGGGTCTTTTTTTTTTTTTTTTTTTTACATGTTGACAAAGCAGTGAAGCGGTTCAAAAAAACGCGCCTCACGGCCGACGACTGCGAAGCTCTCGCACAGAGCTTGGAAGGTTCGTCCTCCCTGACGCAGCCATTGAGTCGAAGACGAAGCGGAGGAGATGTAAACAGGGGCCTCCATCCCACCTACCGGACACGGAGACGTCAAGGAGGTACGCTGATTACTCTGAAGGCTGAGGGATTTGGGGAAGAAAAATGATAATATGGTGTGGAACAAAAAGATGTTGTGCAATCCGTCGTCAAAGTTGTGCTGACAAGAGAGTAATTCCGGGCCATGTGAGTGCAAATGAAGGAAATTGGTTGGTTTTGTGTGGTGAGTGGCAAAACTGGGCTTAATCTCTGCCTCTGCAAAGCCAAGTGGCAAGAAAAAGAGATTCCTTGAGTGCCTCCCTCTATGGGGGAGCGCGTTTGCCTTCACACGTGTGTTTAGTCTCTCACACCAGAAATGCCTCTGTGTCTCTGTCGTTGAGCTGTTAGAGACTACGTGGAGAGAACAGCAGCTCTCCCTGAGGAACACCACAGCCTCTGCAATTAGGCACTATTAATGATGTGATTCCTGCTTCTAGATGCTTTTTAGGATACTTATTAAATAATAACCAGCTGTCTGGTATATAGGGCTGCAGAGGTGTTGTTGAGCACTCAACAAATAGTAATGCTCTCTGACTTTCCTGGGACTTGGAAACATTGTGATACACAACTTGTAGATGTGGGTCTCAGAAGTGCCAAAGCCTTTGAGAATTGATAAGACTCGGAGCTCATCTGCACGTAACAGGGCTCAGGGCGTGAACTGACGGTGAAAGAGCCGTTTTCAAATAGCTCATGATGCAGGCTCGTACTTTTCCGTTTTCATGTCAGCGATATCTTTGACTATCTCACTTAAAAAAACCTCTATAAATCTTAGATGCTGCAGGTTTTAGGGTGTTGGGACTTAAACATTAGCAGGGAAGCTGTTCTTTTCAAGCAGCAAGTGCCTTGCAAATCAGACCCCTTTAAGCTATGCCTTCATGAGCATCCAGAAGTAAAATGCATGAAAATCAACAGTAGCTGCTTGTGATTTTTTTTTTTTCTTTTCGAGTTGCTTCTTAGCTAAATATCAGAATATTTTGCAGACTAGGAGGATGACAAAGTGCATACTGTCAGTGCTGATAACTTTAGTCTGTGTGCTACATGGACTGTCTGGCTCTCAGGGAAAGGAGAGGCTGCTGAGAGCAGTCTCTTGCCAAGTTTCAGTTTCTTTTTTGGTCTCGAGTGCTTTAGGATGTAGCAGCCAGGAAATAATCTGGCAAGAAAGGGCTGTTTATCCTCTTAAAGGCGTTGGTCTCTTATACTGTGGTAGGAGCAGCCTGCTAGAGCAGGCTTGGTGCTGTGACCTTCTCATGGTGCAGAGCAGTAGTTAAACCCTGAAGCTTTTCTAAAATCTCAGTGTGCTTCTCGTTCGCCGGGCTAAGAACGATAAATAAGCGCTGAGAGTCCAACCTCACTCTGAGACGCACCACAACACTTCAAGTCTTGCATTTTTGTTTCCTTTCTGTTTCTCTTTCCTGGGCTAGTGGAAATGTTTCCCATGAAATTCACCGTGCAGCTGTGTTTCTGTTTAACACACATCTGCTGTGTGACCTTAGCTAAGGGTTGTTGATCTGAGAGTTGTGGAGTTTTACGCAGACTGTGTCATAGAATCACAGAATGGTTTGGGTTGGAAGGGACCTTCAAAGCCCACCCAGTCCAACCCCTCTGCGAGAAGCAGGGACATCTCCAACCGGATCAGGGTGCTCAGAGCCCCGGCCAACCTGGCCTGGAATGTTTCCAGGGATGGGGCATCCACCGCCTCTCTGGGCAACCTGGGCCAGTGGTCCACCACCCTCAGTGTAAAAAAAATTTCTTCCTAACGTCCAGTCTGAATCTACCTCCAACTATTTTGAAACCATTACCTCTTGTACTGTCACAACAGGCCCTGCTGAAGAGTTTCTCCCATCTTTCCTACAAGGCCCCTTTGGGTACTGGAAGACCGCTATCAGGTCTCCCTGGAGCCTCCTCTTCTCCAGGCTGAACAGCCCCAACTCTCTCAGCCTGGCCTCACAGCAGAGCTGCTCCAGCCCTCTCAGCATTTGTGTGGCCTCCTCTGAACTCACTCCAAGAAATCCATGTCCTTCTTATGTTGGGGGCTCCAGAACTGGACACAGTACTCCAGGTGGGGTCTCACCAGAGCGGAGTAGAGGGGCAGAATCCCCTCCCTCGACCTGCTGGCCACGCTCCTCTTGATGCAGCCCAGGATGCCGTTGGCCTTCTGGGCCCCAAGGGCACATTGCCAGCTCATGTTGAGCTTCTCGTCCACCATTCTTTTTCTAGGAGCTAGTAGATGTCAGATGTACCTTGAGAATGCCCAGATTATGTGAACAGTGCAATGAGATGAACGTCATTCTGTTCACTTCCTTAGGTTGCCAGAGAAGCAATATGAAGCAGGACAGTTCACCTTTAGTAAGCTCATACATCTTTGAGGAACCTTGTGGAAATAACTACCACCTTACACAGCCTTTGGTCTCCTTGTTAGCTCAGTTAGGAGCAGTGCACTTTGCACTTGTTTCTGTTGAATTCAGTCCTACTCTTCCTCTTTCTGCAGGCCAAGGTCAACAGAAGAACATCACTGATTACTTCAGGATCTCTCAGACACAACAAGTAGGTCCCAGTGGGACGAAGAACAGTAGAATCAAAGAAGAGCTACTGGATCCCATCTTCTCTCAACTTGATGACTCCTTCCGCAGTGTCTCTCCTGTGACAGACATCAGTGGTGATTCCTCCTCTTTTCTGGAGGATGAGGACCTTGTACCATCTCCCAGAAAACAGCCTTTGTCCACTGCAGCTGCAGGCATTTCTAACCCAGAGCAGGATTTGTGGGGTGAGCCTGAGGACAAGCCGATGGTGGTTCATCCAGAACCCAGCCAGATCAAGCAGGAACTTGATGATATGGAAATCGAACCGGTCCCTGATGAACACTATGGACTCCTGGGCACTCGTAACTGGGAAGTGCCTCAGGGAAGTATTGATGAGCTGCCGGTTGAAGTCCTGAGGAGCATCTTTGCTTTCCTACCAGTGACTGATCTGTATCAGAACCTGAGCCTGGTGTGTCGGTCCTGGAGGGACATAGTCAGCGATCCACTGGTAAGGACTGCTGTGATACTGATTTGAGCCTCTCCCTTCTCCTGCTGCTCTGCTCTGTTTCAGTCTCGTTGCTGCATTTATTGCTGTAGGAGCCTCCGTGCTGTGTCTGTCTCTCTTTGTTCCTTTATATCCTTTTATAGTTCCCTAATGCCCACATCCTTTCTTGTTAGATCTTTTGTCATTTTTTGGCCTTCAGGACCACAGCATCATCTTCGGATGCCAACCTTTATCAGGACATCAATATTGGGATAATTTCCCTTGATGCTTTCTTCCTATATGTGGAAAGAACATCCTGTAAGACTCTGCAAAATTCCCTTTGCTGTTCTCCTTCCTGCAGGGACCGTGCAGGAAATCTGGCCAGCAGACTCCACAGTGTCCTCTCGTGGCTGATGTACATCCCCGTCCCCCAGCCTGGGTGTGTGTGGTGTCTTTTTGTAGTCAAACAGTTTTACAGGGAAGGCCTTTAACTCTTGTTTTTACGGAGCTTGATCCATCTGCAGTCAAAGCCCTCGGGGCAGAGTCGTGAACCGGCTGGCAGTCATTTTGGCCGCAGCAAGGATCTCTGCGTTTCCGTTAAAGGTGGCCTTGAGACAGCTGGCACCGCTCAACTCGCTCACCGTTCACATTGGACACACTCAGCTTGTACAAAGAGACTGTCTCAGCCTGGCTAAGAGTGATGGAGGACTGGTGGCAGCCCAAATTTTTGTGGGAGCCCATGGTTTTGTTCATGCCCTTCTGATAAATTTGGATGGGCAAGGCTGGACACAATGCAGGCGGTGTCCTGCGCTCAACACTTTCCCAGCACAGCGTGCATGCTTTGAGCCTGAAGAGCTAGAGAGATGCGTAGAAAATGCGTGCATTGAATGCTCAGTGTCCTCAAGTCCTCTCCCAAGCCTGCTCTTCACGCCGTTACACAGCCTGAAAGGCAGTGCCCTGTCTGATTTTACCGAAGAAGCCCAAACAGCAGGCGGGTAGGGCTTCATGGACACAGGGGTTTTTAGAACTCAGACCCTACTCAGAGCAAATCTGTGCAGTAGTGCTGAAAATATCCCCGTTCCCTGAGTGCTCTGATGTTTGAAACTGAACCAGCATCACCCTGTTCTCATCATTCTAGAAAAAACAGGCTTTTATAGACATGTTTGCAGACTAAGAGGAACAAGTCTTTCTCTCTTTCCTCTGTTTCCTCTTTCCTTCCCCATCTCATGCTAGGCACCTGTTTCCATCAAGCTACAGGGAGTTTTTGAACTCCAGATTATCACAGAATCATAGAATGGTTTGGGTTGGAAGGGACCTTAAAAATCATCCAGTCCAACCCCCTGCTCTGGGCCAGAACACCTTCCACCAGACCAGGTCACTCAAAGCCCTGTCCAACCTGGCCTTGAACGTTTCCAGGGATGGGACATCCACAACTTCTCTGGGCAACCTGTTCCATTGCCTCACCACTCTCACAGTAAAGAATTTCTTCCTTGTATCTGATTTAAATCTACCCTTTTTTCAGCTCAAAGCCATTACCCCTTGCCCTGTCACAACAGGCCTCACTAAAAAGTTTCTCCTTGTCCTTCTTAGAAGCCCCCTTGAGGTACTGGAAGTCTGCTCTGAGGTCTCCCCGGAGCCTCCTCTTCTCCAGGCTGAACAGCCCCAACCCTCTCAGCCTGTCCTCACAGGAGAGGTGCTCCAGCACTCTGATCATCTTCATGGCCCTGCTCTGGACTTCCCCCAACAGTTCCATGTCCTTCTTACGTCCTCTTTGGACGTCACATTGATTAGCTTATTGCCAGAAGAGACCTCAGTGCTGTGAGATGATTGTGGTGGTCTGTGCTTCACATTCTAGTTCATTCCTTGGAAGAAGCTGTACCATCGATACCTAATGAAGGAGGAAACGGCCCTGCACAGAGTTGAACAGATCTTGCAGGAATTTTCTATAACAGAGGAGCAGGAAGGATGTGTGCTGGGGCTGATCAGGTGAGTCCGCTTCAGCACTTGACTCTGTACCTGTAGATCCTCTGACCTTCCTTGCTTTGCATCTTCTCCCATTTTATCCTATGAATTGCCAGGAGAGAAACAAGGTTGTCTTCTTAACAGGTGGGAGATGTACAGGAAGATGAGGAAGGAGAAATTATTTTAACGGTAGAAATCACTAGTAGGTTCTAGAAATAGGTTTCCTCTTCCTTGTTCTGTCTGGAGCAGATGATGTACAGGTAGAGGATGAAATCTGGAGAAGAGAAGGTGGAAAGGGGTTCTAATTGTTGTCTTCCTGTGCCTCATGAGGGGCTGTAGAGAGCATGATGCCACAGTGTTCTTGCAGGTGCACAATAAGAGGACAAGAGGCAATGGGCACAAGTGACAGCAATCTGATTTTGATAGCAGGCGAGAAGTGATGGATAAGAGAGGGAGAGGCTGCAAAGTCTGGAGGAGGGGTAGCTTCGTACTGATCTCTGAGGAGATGGAGGAGCTGAACATGGACTGGGAAGGGCGAGCAGAACAGTTTTAGTGGTGGTCTTTTGAGTTGGATGGTGTTGCCTCTTGCGTGGCAGGGAGATGGTTGTGTCAAGAGAGGAGAGAGGTGAGGAGAGCCTGAGGAAAAGAGTGTCACTCTCCAAGCAGCTGCTGGATTTGGAGCTCAAAGGAAGGCTTCAGGTATGTCAGAGCACAGCAAGGCTGGGTACAGCAATTGAGAGAAGCTGCCAGGATCTCCGAGACAAGTCTGGGATGACAAAATAAAAAAAGACTGGGCTGTTCAGTTGCTTGTTTGTTTCTGGAACCCAACAGCAGCCTTGGGAGAAGACATTGTGTGGTTGCTTCCTGCAGGATGACTATGCTGGAGACTGAGACATAATTAAAGTGCCCCTTTTAGCATCTCTTTATGTTTCAGGATCTGTCATGTGAGCACTGCTTTTCCATCTCCTTATTAGCCAGGGTCTCAGAGAGGCTCAGCATCTCCTGGGTTTAGCTGAAATACAAATATCTTGTGGAGGGAGTGAGATTTGAGCTCTCCTTCCTGGTCCCTCTCATCTCCAATGTATTTTCTTCTTTTCCTTCCCTGAAAGGCTGCTTTCGTGGACCCGTGCTGACTTATCAGTCGCAGCTCAGCAGCAAGCCCAAGCCCAAGCCAGGTCCCTGATAAAAGCAAGTGATATCTGTAGTCTAGGGGACAATTTTGTTTGGCAGTTGGATGCTGCAAATGGAAGAGGCAAATCGGGTTAAGAGCAAGGTAGATCCTTCTGGAAGGAGGCTTCAAGACAACTGGGATGAACTTGCAGACCAAGGGCTTGACGTCTGTGTAACAGAACTGGGAATTACTTGTCTAAATGGCTCTAGGTACGAGAAGTAGGGTTGGAAATCCAAGTTCAGCACCTTGCAGCCTCACTGCTGAACGCATCCAGTCAAATCTGTGGGGCACAGAGGAAGGTATAGTTACACTTAACTGCAGCCTGAGTGATGGTCCTTTGGAGAAGGCGTTATTTACTTGGAGAATAAACTCACTTGATGAGGCTTCTTTGCAAATGCTGCTGTTTCTGTTCTGTGCAGGTGTGTTTCTGCCATACCCACCAGCCGGAAGGTGGATCCCAGTGCGGTTCTCCGATGTTTGAAGAGTCATCACCTCTTCTCAAAGGCTGAAATCTGTGTCGCCAACAAACAGTCGCATTTACAGAGCAGGACAGGGGTAGGTTTGACAGCTGTGAACTGGTTTATTTAAAAGATTTAACAGCTGTTGGTGGTTTAAGGTCATATCTGCCCTCCTAAATTTTCCCTTTGAGGTGTTATTTGGTACTTGATACTACTCCTGGTAAAAAGGATTTAACTATTCATCATGGCATCTGTGTTTTTTCAAGCGTTGAAGCAAGGTTTTCCTGCTCCTAAAGGCTCAAAGCTTTTTGCTCACTCTTTCTTCTCATTGTCTATACCAGCCTGAGATCATGTGGGCCATAATTGCAGTCATGGTGCTTTTCTCCGATGGCGTCAGCGACATCCAAAAGCTGATGGCGTGTCTGCAGAGACCCTGCTCTACCCTCTCTCTTGTGGAAGTGACCGAGACGCTTTACTGCATAGCCACGCTGCTGTACGCGATGAGAGACAGGAACATTGCGATCACTAACAGGTAAGTGAGCGGGCCCCTCACTACAAGAAAGGCATTGAAGTGCTGGAACATGTCCAGAGAAGATCAACAAAGCTGGTGAAGAGTCTGGAGCACAAATTTTATGAAGAGTGGCTGAAGGAACTGGAGTGGTTTAGTCTGGAGAAGAGGAGGCTGAGGGGAGACCTTATTGCTCTCTACAACCACCTGAAAGGCGATTTTAATCCAGTGGGAGTCAATCCCTTTTTCCAAGTAACAAGCTATAGGATGAGAGGAGACGGCCTCAAGTTGCACCAGAGGGATTTAGATTGGATATTAGGAAAAATTTCTTCACTGAAGGGGTTATCAAGCATTGGAACAGGCTGCCCAGGGAAGTGGTGGAGTCACCATCCCAGTAGGGATTTAATAGAAGTGTAGATGTGGCGCTTAGGGACATGGTTTAGTGGTGGACTTGGCAGTGTTGGGTTTATGGTTGGACTTGATGATCTTAAAGGTCTTTTCCAACCTAAATGACTCTACATAGAGTGAATATATGCTCATGAGCAATTATGTTCCTCTTGTTTAGCAACATCTTCAGTTCCTCAGTGTGCGCAGCTTGTCAGGAACAGTGTGCACATCCCTAGCTTTTTACATCAGGAGTGTCGTTGCCTTTAGATTTGCTTTAAACCCCAGACTGTTTTATAGCCTACTTGTTTTCAGGAGATAATGTTCAGGAAAAATTATTTTTTTCAGAAATAAAAGCAAGTTTTAATGCCACTCTGGAAACTTTTTGATTAGAAGTAGATACATGTCAGCTGCAACAATTTAATGCAGTTACTACATTCCTGAAACCAGTTACTCAATTCACTCCTCTTAAATCATACTGCAAGTCGCATGGGCACCCATTGCATGTGCGTAGCGACCTGTCCTGCGCGTTTTGTTCACAGAGGTGCCTGGTAATGCAGGTAAGAGCCCCCAGATTTCTTCAGAACTGCAGTGAGAATGAGATGAGGATTAAGGACACGTGTAAATTCTTCTCATGAGAAGACTGGCAAGGAAAGGCACTGGAAAAGGAATCTATAGCCAGAAGGAAGATGGTTCTGTAAGCTGCCCTCTGTGAGGTATAGTCCAGTCTGTGTTAGACACAAGAGAATGGTTCATCCTCTGCTTACTCAACCAGGGGCCGTGTGCTCAGGTTACCAACCAGAGAAACCAGGATGCTTCTTTGGCCTGTTAGTGATTGATAATTGCTGGCTAAGGTCATTAATTTGATTAAATGCCTGCTGAAGATGTGGCAGACTGATGGTGTCACTCACTGGCAGTAAGAGCCTGTGGTCAAAGTCACCCACGTCCCATCTCCACCTCCTTGAACAATCTAGACTAGAAGAAATAGGAATGACCAAGTCTCTTCTGCCATTATCTCTTCAGACCACACAAGGTTTGTGGTTTAGGGCGTAAAGGAGGAAATGTGTCCTCAAGGAGCTGTCTGGTGCCAATTTGCAGCTCCTAGAGCAACTAGTGAGTCTGAGCATGCAGGTCACCTAATGTGAGACACGAAGTCTGTCCTGGAGTGTGGACTGAGGTGGCAGCTGTTTGGTCACAGGAACAAAGCTGCCCTAAAAGAGGTAAAACCACAGTGGTGTCAGCCCTGATGTACGATGGAGGTTAACTTTAAACCAGCTGTGGCCCACGTTATTAAAGCCACGGAGCCGCTGCTCTCCCCTCTTTGCAGTTACAAAGCACCATGAAGTGTTGTCAGCGCTAACACACTTCTGTAAAATCATCCTAAGGCAGTTGATGAAACTGGTTCACTTCAGAGGTGTAAACTAGCCCAAATTCTCTTTGAGACTCCCCCAGACTCTTTTGCTAATAATCTTTCAGCAGAGCAAAAGGAACCTATGATTGATCCCAGGTCACATTTGCATGGCAGACCCTGAAACACAAACCTAGCAGGAGAGAGGGAGAGGCCACAAACAGAGCTGTCCCCGTGGCGCCTTTGCAGTCACTGTTCAAGGCAGAAGTAACTGCACTTTAAAATATTCATATTGTCTCCTGCGACTCCCTGAGTGCCTGGGGCTTCGTACATCTTTCTGTTGGAATTATTCAAGATGCTGTCAGTCTTTTAGGTGGCTGCAGACGTCTAATTTGTTACTGGTGATTTCTCAACAATAATTTCTCTTTTATCCTTTTTACCAGGATCCATTACAATATTTTCCACTGCTTGTATCTGATGGAAAATGCTTCTATACCTGTGCAGACAGTAGAAGAGGATACGCTGGCATCACGCTGCAGACAAGACTTCTGGTGCAGGTAATGCTATTAGAGGTGACCCGAGCGAGGCACCAAAGTACGCAGGGCCGTGGTGTAGTGCTAAACCTTGGAGGGGCAGCAAACTTTTCATGGCACGGGCTGGTTGACAAGGCTCTGAGATTCATAAGGGTTAGTACAAAACCGTATTCTGCTCCTTGCCATCTCCCTGAATTCTCAGAGGAAAACTGGAATCAGGTCTGTAAAAATTCAATTACCAAGCATTGACTGAATTTAAAAGTCTTTGTTCACCGATGGGTCTGTGTATTGGTGGAACAGTTCTGCGCACTCCAGTGTGACGGCTGCTGAAATTTCACAGAGCCCAAATCACCCCAAAATACCTTCCCAAATCACCACTCTCCCTATGGATAAGAAGCTCTGGAAGGAGGGGAGAGTGCCTGCTTTCATTTTAACAGCGTGTTCCTCTAGAAACACAAACTGCGGTCAGCCAAGACGGGGGCTGGCTTGCTGGTGACGTTACCGTAGCGCAGATAACGTGGCCGTCCATTTACAGATGCTGCTTTTTGTGCACAGGAGGAAATGAGGTACCAGCCACAGGATACTGATTTAACTCCATTTTTCTGGATCCTGTTCAATAACTGTTATGTACTAACTGTTATATATATAGCTGCTATAAATTAGCATTAGTTGGTAGCTTGCTGCCTAGAAAGGAAGGACAGTAAGGAGTGAAATGCTTTCCTGGCCTGTGGAGATCCAGGCTTGGTTCCCCTTCTGCTGCAGTTACCCTGGGTTGAGTCATTTAGTTTCTTTGTCCTTACCTACAGAAGGGGAATAGTACTTTTTTCACCATCACAGAGGTCTAACAAAGATAAATCCAGTAAAATCACCGCTGATCCAGGGTACAACAGTGAGAGAGGTCATAACAAAACAAAGAAATCAAAGGTAAACAGATGTTGGGTTTCAGTGCTTCTTGTTTTCCCAGCCTTTTCATTCTACACCTCCATTTGAAGTTTTCTGCCGAGGAGATTTTGCTTCTTCGGTAAAAGATGTGTCCTGGGGGCAGCTGCCTAAGTGCCAGCTGTGAAATGTCAAGAAGAAGAAGGCTTTCCGCCCTTATGCGTGATGTGGGGGAGGACACTGTGCGAGTAGGTGGCTCACGCTCTTGGCTCGTTACAGGTTTCAGACCTTTATGAATAAAACAATTGCACTCCAGCAGGAAGTGCCTTTCTCAATGTTAATTAAAGCTCTCAGCTCCCCTGAGAGGCAGGGATCTGTCCTGCATGCTGAGAAATCGGAGAGCAATTTAAGATGAGTGCTCTCAAAAGCAACAAAACACCCCAAACCCAAGTCCCTGTTTGTTTTCAGTAAGCCTAAGGAGCCAGGGTGCCAAATTCATTTTTAAAGCATGGCTTAGAGCCCTTGAGAAGATCTTTTCCTACATAACCTTCCCCAAGATTTACTTTTTATTTTTGCTGTCTCAAATCTTTTCTTGTTCCCCGCTTTTCTCATTTGCACAGTAACCAAGTTGCTCCATTGCCACCTTCCTGCTTGTGGGACGGGATAAATCAATCATTGGTTTCCTTCTGCTGTTAATCTATTTGTTTTATATAGGATGTTTTATTTTCTTAATTCTTTTCACTCTGTGTTTTTTTCTGGTTTTAGTAATTTGCCTGAAGTAAAACTGACCCATGAACAGCAAAGGATTTTGAATCACAAAATTGAGCGTGGTCAAATAGTGAAAATTATGGCATTTGCAGGTAAGAGCCAAAAATTATCTTATAAGAATAAATAACCTCTAATTCTGCTTCTTCCCTCCCTGCTTCTTCTGTCCACAGAACTGTGTGGGTGCCAGGGGAATCAACCTTACTTTTAATCAACACACAAAATCAGAGCAAGCTTTTGCAGAGAAATAGCAATGGGAAGCACAGTGGTGGTTACTCGCATGCAATCTGGGTAAATGTCGTATTCGGACACGATACTGAAACAGAGTGCATTGTTTTGAAAAAGGGAAATGCATAAAATCAAGGGAGCCTATTTAAAAAGAAAAGTAAATCATCTTGCTCCACCTGCAGAGAGTTTCCTTTAAAGACACCGCACTGGAGCCTCAGGGCTAAGGCACGTTCTCTGCCAGAACAAGCTTGCGAAAGGACACGTACAGCTGAGCACTAATAGCGGTTTCTTATGTCTGTACAAAGTCACTGTGTGATGAAAACTGTTCATGAGCTTTGACAGCTTACATGTAACCGCAACAAGGCAGGGCAGAAAAAGAACTTGAGGAACCACTGGAAAAAAATGCATAAAAGACTCATAATCCTTCTTCGAACGTGTGGATGAGGATGCTTGCCAAAGCATCTGTTAGCTAGCTGCAATGTAAAGGATGCCTTAGAGTGAACATTGCGGTGGCACAAAAGCTAAATGTGTTTCTCCATCTGGGTTCCTTGTAGAAGGTTTGGGAAAGGCCTGGCCTCAGGATCCTTCTCTAACGGGGTCCACCAGAAGGTCAGTCTCATGTTCACATGGGAAAGGTTGCAGATGAAATATGTGTTGGTACTGTGCCTTTCATGATCTGTCCTGCGTCACCCAGCAGATCTAAATGAACTCAAGGGTGAGGTGGCCAAACCGGTAGCCAAGTGTGACTTCTTGCTGAAAATGTGGCAGTGGAGTTATACTGGGAGACGTGGGAGCAACCTACCAAGGAGCCCAGGATCTGAGCCAGGCAAAATGGTAAAAGATCCTCGTGGTCCTCATGGGTGAATAGCCAGTTGAAAGCTAGGAAGCAAAAGCAGGAGCAGATGGCCGGTTTTCCGCGTGGAGAGTGGCAACCACTGGAGTCCTGCAGAGATCTGTGCTGGGACCTGCTTTGTCCAACATTCACGAGTCCTCTGGGAAGAGTGGGAACGGCAAGGTGACAAAGTTTGCTGGCACTGTGTCATGGTTGAGGAGAAGAAAAGGCGCAAAGAAGGAAATGTGCACAGCCCTTCTGGTCTCAGATTTCTGTTGTGATTGGTACTTCCACGAGTGAAGCAACTTTGCCATGAGGTGTGGACAGTGCTGTCCTGCAGCAAACTGGAGTAAAGGAGAGCAGCATTAGTGGGAGGTCTTAGAAGGAAATGAGCTCATGAATCATTCAAAAGAGCAATTCTAACATTTTATTTACCAAGCTGTCTTTCAGGAGAACCAGTACCTTCATGTATGCTCAGACTTCTAGAATATTGGGTGATACAGTTATTTTTTTAAAAAGCTTTTAGGCTGCAGACTGTCATTTTTCAAAGCTACTTTGCTCCACAGCTTCTGCTGATTTCAGTTGAATCACTGAATAAATTCCAGTTAGCTGCAAATAGTCCTGCTGTGCAGTTAGGACAGCGGGAGGGGAAGGTAAAGCTGACGAGAGGTGTGTGGATTCATTCATACCTGACTCCGGATGCTTTTTGTTTCCTTTCTTCTGTTCCTCAGGTACAGGAAAAACCTCAACCTTGGTCAAGTATGCGGAGAAGTTCGCTGATCTGAATTTCCTTTACCTGACGTTTAACAAAGCTGTTGCACAGAGGGGGAAACGTGTCTTCCCCAGCAACGTTACGTGCAAGACTTTCCATTCGTTAGCATTCGAAAGTGTCGGCAAATAGTGAGTGGGGATTTCAGATTTCTTCATTGAAGGCCAACGGAGCAGGAAAAAAAAAACATGTCAGGAAAGGAGGGTTTGGTTTTGAAGTAAGCCTCCAGGACTTGAGGAAGCAAAAATAATGGGGGAAATTATTTCTTTCACTTGCTTCAAGCCAGACTGTGATTTATGATTTCCAAATTCTTTCAAATTGGATGGGCCAGTGATTTTAGCATCCGTAGGAGCCTGGGGAAGCAGACTCATTGCCCTGCTCTGGCATAGACTGTGCTGACATAAGCCCCATTGCTGTTACAAACGCATCCTGCCTATGTTTGTAGCCAAGGAGCACTTCACTGGGAGATAGAAAGCCGCTGAGAATGGCTTTTTCCCATTTCCCATTTACACTTCAGTGGTACAACCACTCTAAATGCTGCTTTTCTTTAACAGAGGAGGGGTTTTCTGAACCTGAGTTGTTCTAATGATGCAGTTTCTGGCACCACCACCAATTATGTAGGCACATCTAAACTGCTGACAGAAGGGAAAATGAGCCACAGCACGGAAGAAGAGGGAAATCCTCTTACCTGGCTGTGAAGACAATCTGTAATTACAGGGTGAACGATGGGAACATCTCTCTGGTTTGACTTAATGTATAAATCTAAAAAATTAACAACTTTTCATGTGTGTTTCAACATGTCTTTCTTATTTTTTGTCATCTGTGGCACAGCTATAAAGAAAAAGGCAGGCTGAATTTCTCCAAGATGTCGGTTTACTCCATGAGTTTCCTCATCCAGAACCGTGAGGGACAATCTCTGTTCATAAGAGCGAAAACAGTCTTGCAGACCCTTGAGAAGTTTTTTGCCTCTTCAGATGAAGAGATCTGTGAAGAGCACACTCCTACGTCGTTCAAAAATACTCATGGCGAGAGAAAACTTGTCAGTCGAACAGAAAAGATAGTGAGTATCTGAGATGAAGCAACACTTGAGCTGCAAGGTTTAGAAGGGGCTGTAGTTATCCCACATCTCATAGTTCACAAATATTTGTGCTTCAGCTGTCAGAACTGACTGTCAAAATATTTTTTTTTCCTCTAGTAACAAATCCAAAGGAACTGGGGTCTGTTTGTTCTCCCTATTTGCACAGCTCGTTTCTAGAGAAGAGATTTTCCACTGTCTTTTCTCAGTGCAGTTGTTTTTCCCTGCAAGGAAAGGATAGAAGAGGTTGCATTTATTTCTATCGGCGCCTGAACGGCGTTATGATATTACATGTAAAGACAATAAACATTTCTGTAGTCATTTTGATACACAGAGCCAAGCTCAAAAATTCTCATTTAGAGTGCGGACATCTTAGCGACACTTAAAGGACAGCACTGACATCGCAAACCACGTGGGCTGGAGTTGTGGAGAAAATTAGCCTTTCTGCTCTGCATTGATCACATCCGATCAGATCCAGCCCTGCTAGCAGAAAATTTGCAGTTGTTATTTCTTCTGTGTCACCACAGAAGAGAAGTAGGAGAAGAAAGGCTTCAGCAAAGCCTTTCAAGATCGGCTGTGCCTGGACTGTTGTTCTGCTCCAAGCGATCTATGCAGACCCTTCTGTTTTCTCTTTCTAGATCAATGTAGAAGAGGCCAAAGAGATATGGCGCAACATGAAGAAGCTGGATGGAGACGTAGAGAAGAAATACAAGATAACTTGTGATGGTGAGAGAGGCCGGGTGTCAAACAGGCTTTCGATAAAGAGCTGTAGTAGAAAACTGAACAGATTTATACTTCTTACTTCTGACTCTGCAGCAGGAATGAGCATCAAAAAGTATAAAATTCCTATTCTCCTGCCATTAGCTCACCAGGGGGCTCAAAACAGGCCCCAAAGCTGGAAGTTTGTTCATTTTTCCATCAGAAGATGGTGGAACTATTCAGCTGTGTGTGATTGGCAGCAAAAATCATAGAAATCAGGGGTGAGAGAGTGAGCAGCTAACAGCCAGTGTTTGTTCCTTGCTGCTGCCAGCATGTCCTTTCCTCTTGCTTCTTAGCATGTGTGCAGATAGTGCCAGAGCTAGCTCATGCTGGGGAAAACCTTCTTCCTTGTTGGTTTTTTTGTGCATTAGGAGGTTAGGAGTCATCAGCACAGCTGCTTTCCAGTGCAGTCAGGTTGGTTTGGGTTTTGTTTGGTTTTTTTTTCCATCCCACATACAGCCAAGGAAGACAGCAACATCTGGGAGCAACAGAGATTTTTGCAACCCCTCCAAATGTCTTGCAGATTCCAAGCAAGAACTGGAGCCAGAAACATTTGTATTTTTAAAAAAGGAACGTGTTTAAAGATCATGGTGGTTTATGATGGGAAAACTAGCCTCTCACTGACATGCTTTATTCTTTCTCGCAGGGTATTTGAAGCTTTGGCAGCTCAGCAAGCCCCAGCTCTCAGGCTATGATGCCATTTTTGTCGATGAAGCACAGGACTGCACTCCAGGTGAGCAGTGACAGGAGACAGAGCTGCAGCTTTCCTAAGCACCTTACAGAGAGGCTGGTTGTGTCCTCAGGAGTGTGTGAGAATTGAAAAAAATTCTCCCGCTCAGCTGCAACATTATAACTGACCTATTGCATGGTCCCAGATCCTTGCAAATTCAATAAAGCAGCTTGTAAGTAAGCTACAAGAGTACACGTGCGTCAGCTTGAGGGGTTGCTTTCAGTTGCTTTGGGCATCCAGACATGCTGCCCAGACCCTTTTGTTATTGCTTTGCCACTAATAGGGAAAAACAGAACACCAGCATAGCCAAGGACGTGGTTTATTGCAGAAGGGGCGAGACATTAAATGGTTCAAAGGTTTCTTCAGACAGTCTTCCACCTGTACTCACTGGGGACCTGGTTTTGCAGGAGTTTGGCTGTGCTTTTGCAGCTGCACACGATGCAAGTAGTTGCCCCCTTCTTAAATGCCATGAGTCATCAGGCAAGAGATATTGTACAGTTCACTCTCAGTTCATGAGCAGGCTCCTCTTTAATGCTCCGATGTTTTCCTGCAGCCATCGTGGATGTTGTGCTGTCCCAGCCATGTGGTGTAATCCTCACAGGAGACCCTCACCAGCAAATCTATACCTTCCGAGGCGCCGTCAATACCCTCTACTCAGTGCCTCACACCCATGTCTACTACCTCACCCAGGTAAGACGAGGGTCTGCCGCTGTCCTTCCCTGAACAGATCCAGAATGCAGTGGAAAATGGTTCACGTCCTTCTTCAGAAGACCAGACTTCTTGAGTTTGTCACCGTGGAGTGTTTGCATCGCCTGGATTAGTGGAGTGCTTTGCTGTTCACGCTCTGCGCTGCAGAGCTCCTTTGTGCAGTCTGTGATCCCATCACTAGGAAAGCCATATGGCTTGAAAAATGAGTCCTGGCGTAGAGACCTTAGTATATGCCTTATTTGAAGGAGATCCCCTCTTTTCTGGGTTAGTTCTCAGCTCCAGCTGAGTGGGCAGCAGCAGATATCCTCCTTGCTCATGTCGCCAGTCAGTTATGACAGTGGATCTCATGCACAGAGATGGAGTTTGGAGCACGGAGATTAATTTAGTTCTGGCAGTGATCTCCTTGAAATAAAACCATGCTGATTAAGGAGAATGTATCTGCTGGCTGTACACACAATCTTTTTTTTTTTTCTGGTTCTGTACAAACTCTGGCATTGCCACTCTGTCCCACCAGCGTCCCTTTGTGCATGATACCTCCTGCCCTGTATGTCTGTCGAGGGCATAATTTTCATGACCACTTCAGCTGCTCTGAGTTTGCCCTGGAAGAGAGCTCTCACCTTCTTTCAGCACAACTGATGCTTGTGTCTCCAGGATTACCTGGAGATTACCCTAACTTGCTGCTGTGCCAACTGAAAGCTCACCTTGATTAGTTTTTTGGGATTAGCCACATGGCTACACAATTCTCTACATAAGGGAGGAACTATCCTTTTGGGAATCCTTGCAGAATGAATCAGCTTAAACCAGCAGTACATGCTCTAATGCAATGCTCCCAAGCCAGAACGGCCACCAAAACGCCCATCCCTCCAAGCTGCCTTTTCCCCTTGCACCCTGCTAGCCTTGCCAAGGGGCAGGAGCCAGGGACAGGCACGTAAGAGCGGGGACTGCCTTTATTTGCAGCGGCACTTCTGGTGACACGTCTTGGGACCAGCTTTGCATCACCTCCCTTGTGGGGTTTTTTGGGTAACAAGATGTTCTGCTTCTGTTTGCTGATAGAGGTGCTGTGCTCAGCCAAGCACTGACATTTTTTAATCACGGTATTAGTGAAACTTGAGTAGGGCTTTGACCTCTCGATGCTTTGACCGTTGGTCCCTGATCTAAAGGTTAGGAAACCAAAGGAGCAACCTCCAGCCCTGCTCCGCCGCTCCGATCCATCACCTCTCTAGCAGCCTCACCAAGTGAGGGACCTGCCTGCTTTCCCACCACCTCTAGTCCCTGCCCTGCTGCAGGACAGATGTGCCACGTCGCATTAACTTACAAGAGTCTTGGCAGTGGCAGCTGTTGGGGTGGAGAGACTAGAAACCACGTTTTGCCCTTTATAGTAGTCCCATCTCCCAGCACCGTTCCTGCCACCATGAGGAAGAGTGAGTAGGGTTTCTAGGAACAGTTTGGATGGATTTGGGTGCTTTCTCTAAGAGAAAGGTTGTCCAGAAGGTTGGTGGGAATTGTATAGTTCCATACATAGTAATAGTTTTGTAGGTTTTAACAAGTTACTCTGCTTTTCCTGCTGTTTCCTTCATTTTTTCCACATAGAGTTTCAGATTTGGTCCTGAAATAGCTTATGTTGGAGCAACCATTCTGGATGTCTGCAAGAGGATCAGGAATAAGACATTAGTGGGTGTAAACCAAAAGGGTAAGTTGTGTCGGTGCACCACTCAGCTCAGTCAGCCCTGTTCAGTGACTGGCAGTCAGAGCTACTGCATAAGTGTCTCAGGATTAATCCTGATTTTTGTTTTTTAGATACCTGCTTTCTAACTGGGAATTTCTTCGTGCAGGTGATGTGAGAGGTAGCATGGAAGGGAAGATAACAATCTTATCACGAAGCAATTTTAACGTGTTCGACAACGCTGTGAAACTTACTGGAAGAGAGAGACCAATTAAAATACACGTGATTGGGGTAAGGGGAAATTGCCAGTGTGTCTGTCACATTCCAACCTCAAGTGCCCAAGCCTGTTAGAGCTTGTAGCAGCGACACCTACCAGTGTCTTGAAATAGGTGTGGCTCACCTGCTGTCCTCTAGCCCCCATGTTTAAAATTAATAATCAAGGAGAAATCAGCAGCTGTTGTGGCTGGAGGAGGGTTATTTGGAGCAGCTGTTTCTCACATCTTTGCAGGGAGGCTCCCTTTTAGGCTCATCTGTCCCTTTTTTCATGAGGCTCAGATGAGATGGCAGCAGCTCTGGTCTGCTGGATGGGTCTGGGGCAGGGCCAGAGTGATGTATGGCTGCAAGTATTTGCGTTAGATGGAGTGGCACAGTGTTCCTGCTTTAGGGAAATAAAAATGAGCTGTAATTTCAGGCTGAGTGTAAGAAGCAATGAAAGGCAGTTGGCTGCGCCATGAGAGAATAAACATTTTTCAAGGTCTCTTGAAAGACAAAGACTATGCTTGAAGCTAAAGGTGACCTTTGGGCTTGTAGATGCCACAGAGGGCTGTGCTATGCTCATTACTAATTTCCAGTCCTGTAATCATGGAATCATAGAATGGTTTGGTTTGAAAGGGACCTTTAAAGGTCATCCAGTCCAACCCCCTGCAGTAAGCAGGGACACCTTCAACCAGATCAGGATGCTCAAAGCCCCATCTAGCCGGACGTTGAACATCTCCAGGGATGGGGCATCCACCACCTCTCCGGGCAACCTGTTCCAGTGCTTCACCACCCTCATAGTAAAGAACTTCTTCCTTATATCTAGACTAAATCTACCTCCTTCTCATTTAAAACCATTACCCCTTGTCCTATCACTACAGGCCCTGCTAAAACAGTTTGTCTCCATCTTTATTATTGGCCTCCTTTAAGTACTGGAAGGCCGCTCTCAGGTCTTCCCAGAGCCTTCTCTTCTCCAGGTTGAGCAGCCCCAGCTCTCCCAGCCTGGCCTCACAGCAGAGCTGCTCCAGCCCTCTCATCATCTTTGTGGCCTCCTCTAGACCGTCTCCAACAGGTCCATGTCCTTCTGATGTCGGGGGCTTCAGAGCTGGACACAGTACTGCAGATGGAGTCTCACCAGAGCAGAGTAGAGCGGCAGATGGTCTGGTCCCTGCCTCAATACACCCAGGAAAGCTAGGGAAATTGGTGCACGAGCCATTCCGGTGAGGGAAGTTGGGGTTTTGAGGAATGCTAAATGTTAACTCCTTGAGGGAGCAACAGTTCTGAGGTTTGCACTGAATTTTCATTTGCAAAAAGCACCCATGTATCTGAAGAAGGAGAACGTGTGCGTGCACATCTGCAGAAATTCATGGGCTTGAATTGCAGGGAGGTTTTAATAAGGCTCCACGTTTCAAAAGCCTCAAAAATCATTGGTCTTCAAACTCTGAATCATCAATACCTGTGATTTAATCTGAGATCTTCTACACCCTGAAATGCAGAAGCTCAAAGAGAACGAAGAGTTGTCCTAGTGCTGAACATGTTTGAGGATAAGCCTGGTCTTTTGACTTTTAAGCTGATATTTTAAGTTCTTAATCTTTTTTTTTCACCAGAAAGCTGCATATTACAATGCAATGAGTATTTGAACTGACTGCTCAGTACCGAAACTCTCATCTGCTTTTGCAGTTTGGTGTAAGTCCAAATTCAGACTGATGCTGCTTTTGATGGAATACAACAAGCTGAAGTTGGAAATAAGGGGGAAAAAAATACTTTCTGACTTTCCTGCCAGCTGAGCCTTTTTTTTTTGTTAGCAAAAAGCCTTTGAAAATAAAATTCTGCCATAGCTCTGTTACAATGCCAATGGGACAGCAACCTGTTTTCTTCTCACTGTCCATCTGCAGAGAGGGTGTGATCGTTGCGTTCTCAGCTGCCTTTGATTGTGCTGCGGCTCCGGGGATTTCAGGAAACCAGCTCTGCATCTTCAGCACATTTCCCTTATTCCCTCCCTCTTCACACCAGTAACCACTGAGCCCAACTGGCTTATCTAGAAACTCTAGACAGCACCTTTCCTCCTGTATATTAAGATAAATTGTTCTTTGTTGTAGGGGCTTGTCCGTTTTGGCTTGAGCAAAATTTACGATATTTGGAAACTCAGTCAGCCCGCAGGTGAACGGATAAAAGGTGAGTACATCCTCACCCTTCTCGCTCTGGGATCCTCCCTACAGCGGCACACGTGTTTTAGTTTTTCCCGCAGTGACAGAAAATGACGTGCTTCTGGGTGTTTAATTTTATATTTCCTCACGCGGTTACCTGTTGAAAACTCACTTCTCAACGGTAGCGTCATGGGCTGTGCTATTCTGGCTGCTTCCGTGGCTGGTGTTAATATCAGAAATGCCAAACCTGTGGCGCGGGTGTCATGCAGCCCTCCCCAGCTTTCCTCTGTGACGCCTTTTCTTGAGTGCCAGAACCCAGTAAACTCATAGACTGGGATTTTTTCCCTGTGTTTTCTGATTTATTTTCCCTTCTATTTCCAACTATCTCTCGGGATGAATGTTCTGCAGACTTTCTAGGACGCGTACTCTAGAAATATAGGCTGGGTGGAGAATGGATTGAGAGCAGCCCTGAGGAGAGCAACTTGGGAGAGGTGGTGGATGAGAAGCTCAACGTGAGCCAGCAATGCACCCTTGCAGCCCAGAAGGCCAACCTCATCCTGGGCTGCATCAAGAGGAGCGTGGCCAGCAGGTCGAGGGAGGGGATTCTGCCCCTCTACTCTGCCCTGGTGAGACCCCACCTGGAGTTCTGTGTCCAGTTCTGGAGCCCCCAACATAAGAAGGACATGGACCAGTTGGAGAGGGTCCAGAGGAGGCCACAAAGATGATCAGAGGGCTGGAGCACCTTTCCTATAAGGCCAGGCTGAGAGAGCTGGGGCTGTTCAGCCTGGAGAAGAGGAGGCTCCGGGGAGACCTTAGAGTGGCCTTCCAGTGCCTCACGGGGGCTACAGGAAAGACTGGGAGAAACTCTTCAGCAGGGCCTGTTGTGACAGGACAAGGGGTAACGGTTTCAAAACAGAGGGAGGTAGATTCAGATTAGATATTATGAATTTTTTTTTTACACTGAGGGTGGTGAAACACTGGCCTAGGTTGTCCAGAGAGGTGGTTGATGCCCCATCCCTGGAAACATTCCAGGCCAGGTTGGATGAAGCTCTGAGCAACTTGATCTGGTTGGAGATGTCCCTGCTTCTTGCAGAGGGGTTGGACTGGATGGTGTTTAAAGTTCCCTTCCAACCCAAACCATTCTATGATTCTACGAAGTGAAGGAGCTCAGTTAATGTTTGCCAGCTGTTCTCTCCTGAGCTCCATAAACTTCTGTACCCTTCACCAGCTCTGGATCTCAAAGTGATGCTGCTTTGTGAAACCATTCAGTCTGATGAGAGCTTTGACAGTAAAGCGAAAATCCTGAGTGAAGACCACCCATCATAGAGTGAGGACCACATCCTGAGACCCTGCATCCCACAGCGGCAGTCCATTCACTGCCCCACACTTGCCTTCCCTAATACTTACTCTGAAATTTGATTAGAATTAAAAAATGCCATTATATGCATCTGTCAAAAAAAATCATGCCATCTGCTACTTTCTTTTCAGCAAACCTTGTTATAAACGACTCCTTTATCAAAAAATGGGAAGAAACTCGGAGCTTCTTCGATTTAAAGGAATATGCAGAACGCATCGATGACAAAGACCTGGAAGTGAAGATTGCAATTGTGGAGAAGTACAAAGAACGGATCCCTGAGCTGGTGCAGAAGATTGAGAGCAGCCACGTGTCACAGGAAGACAGGGCAGGTAAAGCCAAGCTGTGTCTTTGATAGGGGAGCAAATTCAGGTCTTTTTTCAATCCAGCTTCCGTGCTGAATCCACCTCATTCTGAAAAAAAAAAAAAACCTACATTTGGATCAAGTCAGTCTTTTAGGGAGAAAGGAAATTGAGCAGCAGTTTCTGGGGTACATCTGGGACTCCAGGTGGAGTTTGGTGCAGGGAATCTACCACCAGAGGTTTTTTTTTTAATGTGACTTTGCTAGAAGCAAATAAACCTTTGGACACAGTATTTCCTGCAGTTGGAAAGCCCTAGGACTTTATTTTGCTTTTCGGGATTCCTGTTGTAGTTCCCCTGCAACTTGCTGACTAAAATTTGGGGAGGGGACAAAGCAGACAAGTCAAAAATTCACCAGATAAAGAGCATTCCTGTCTGGGAGTTGGGGCTGGGGCTCAGGCTGCTGACAGCCAGGCGTTTTCCTTACCAGGGAAGTTTCTTCAGCAGTCTAGATTTCCGATAGAGGCGCTTTCCTTCTGATTTATATTTGGGGAGAAGTGAAATGGATGCAGAATGAAATAATTTAATTTGACTTAGCTCCTCGTGAAATTAAAAATCCCATTATTGCTGCAATGACTGATCTTTTTTCCTTCTTGTTCCCAACGTGCGCTGGTTACAGATTACCTCATAGGTACTGTCCATCAAGCCAAAGGCCTGGAGTTTGATACGGTGCTGATTGCAGATGACTTTGTGAAAGTACCAGGTCTCGGTGGGGATTACCAGAGAAGAACGCGCTTCAGTATCGGTAAGGGAACAGCTCTGGGTGGTACCCATCCAGATGGGAAAATGGGAAAGCAAAGCGTGCTGCCGGCACTTGTCCTGCAAGCCCGCGCTTGAGTGCTGCTGGCTGTCCTAGTGATCACTGATCTTCTATTTTCCTTCACAGTGAGATAGGGGCAGGGGAATATTCCTGTAGTTGAGCTTGTAGCCCTCTGGCAACAGAGAAAGACCAACTGCACGCTTGGGGAAGACACTGCTTTGCTTAGGTGCCACAGTTCATGCTTTGGAAGAGCCAATCTCTTCCCAATGAGCATGGAGGAGCTTGCAGAGTGAATCTAGAGACTGAGAAACTCCTCCAGTACCAAGTCTGTGCCCAGGAGGTGGGAAAATACGTAGCAGTGAGCTGCTTCTCTGGGTACATAGAGTCCTGCCTTTGCCTGCAAGGGCGAACATGGAACGAGGCAGGAGCTGTCAGTGGTGTCAGGAGCTACACAGCAAACATAGGAGGGTGCTGCACAGCTGTGCTGCTCTGCAAGTTCATCCTCTCCCAGAAAAGCACCCAACATCCTTCCAGAAGTACTAGCTGAGGTGTTAGAAGTGGCAGAGCTGTTCGTTCTTGTTCTTTAAAGCTATTGATGATCTTTCCTCCAACCTAGACATGTATCCTGAGGATGAATGGAACCTGCTCTACGTCGCCGTGACACGCGCAAAGAAGAATTTGCTCATGTCCACGTCCCTGGAACACCTTTTAGCAATGGCTGGGGTAAGTGAAATCTTTGCAAGGTAAGCAAATCCTCAAGCAGGGCGATTTAGGGCCCCGAGACCTGCACACTGCACCGCAGGAAGCCATTCTCACCTGCGATCTGGCTGAGCAGCCCTACCTGCAAACTGCAGCAGTTTCTCAGCTGCTGTGTGAGCCTCCAGAGGCAAAGCAGATGGCCAGGGAGGGCAAATTCCCAGGCACGCCACTGTCTCGTTAGGATTTGGAGTCTCAAGGCAGCTCTGCAAGCAATAAAGTCTCGGGCGGGATGGGCTGCTGCCGATTTGAAAAGGCACTGAGAGAGGCAGCACCCACTACTCAAAATCTGCTCATCTCTGGTTACGTTTGGAGGGAGTGTGTGTGGTAGAGAAGCGTGAAATAAGATCATCGTAAAATCCACCCCGATCCTAAGATTCCTGGCGAGTACGAACTATTCCCTGGCTTGTGATGGCATAGACCAGAATAGCTGAGGTCACATTTTTCCCTCCGTTCACGCTGCTCTGCACTGTGATTTCAGTAGCAAGACACAAGGTTGCAGCGTTTTTTTCCGCAGTCCCTTGCTTTTGGGTGTTGTCTTCCACAGATCCTGACTTACCGCAGCGTGAGCGTGTAGGTTCCCTTTTCTCTGACTGCAGTGGTTGCCAGCTCTTACTTCACATCCTTCCTCATGAGCTGCCGCTGGCTTCTGCTTGATTTTTGTTGCCACTAGGGGGTTGGGTTTGTTTTCTTGTTTGTTTGTTTTATTTTTAAAAGAAACTATCACTTTGCAAGTCGTTACCCAGGGGGTTAAAAAAAAAAATAATGAAACAACTTGTTCCAGTATCTCAACTCCCTCTGAGTGGTGGTGTTCCCTTTTTTTTCTTGTTTCTTAGGAACATTTCCTTCGGGTCGAGCTGATGAGCGAGGCTGCGAAAGATGGGGCCACGGCCGTCGTTTGTTCTGTGCCACAGTGTACGCAAACGCTGCAATCCACACACCGGCTCGTTGTGAAGAAGCTCCCTGTGACTCATGTACGTCCCCTCCCTGGCCCTTTGAGATCACATTTCTGAACTGGGAGCTCACAGAAGCCGTCCTGGTTGCTGGCAGGGCAGCTGGGCTTTGTGATCGTTCTGACCTATTGCACTGGGCAGGGACAACCTCCTAAGCTTCAGCGGAAGCGAGCAGGGAGCATCCCATAGCTGGATCTCGTGCCCACAGCTCCTTGGCCCTTTGCTTCTGCTCACCACCCCAGCTCATAATGGGGGGTGACTTCCCAACTGCATGATTCAGGGCAGTGTTACAGTTCCCACAGATCCACTCAAGCTTTGCCCTCTCTTCTGAGACCAATTGTGGTCTCAGGTGGGGCTCGTTTCAGGGTTTTGTTGTGTGAGATCCCATTTCTGACTCTTAGAGCCTCAGCTGAGGCCATCAAACATCCGTCTGGGGTTAGCAGAGCACCCGTCGCGCCTGCCAGCCGGCTGGAAGTGACAACATGACTTTTGGGTTCAGTTTTGGCTTCGGTCCCACCTTCTGGCTCTGAGGTTCATCCTTGCCCAGAAGGTGCAGTGAAGGCAAAGCTCCCCTAGTAAGCATGCTGTAAACCTGGTGGAGCATCATGTCTAGGGCAAGAGGTGGCTCCAAGCCGTCAGGAGGGGACATGAACACTGAGATGGGCAAAGCCTCATTCTTTACAAGCAAAGACCTGCACAGGGACATTTTTTTTTTTACTATGAGGGCGGTGAGACACTGGAACAGGTTGCCCAGAGAAGTTGCGGATGTCCCATCCCTGGAAGTTGGATGGGGCTCTGGTCTGGTGGAAGGTGTCCCTGCCCATGGCAGTGGGGCTGGAACCAGGTGATCTTTAAGGTCCCTTCCAAACATTCTATGATTCTGTGATTTTTGGTTGGACATATTAAACAAACCATCATATAAAGGATTTCCTTGCAAGGGGAAGGTGGCAGGAGGTGCTCTGGGCACATCGTTGCACTCTTCCCTGGACAAATGGGTTGTGTCTGAGGTTGGAAGCAGAGGTTGTGTTCCACCAGCCTTCCTCTTGTCTGAAATCTCTCTTTCCCCCACAGAGCAATGGCAGCAAGGATGCAGGTGGCTACCTTTGCCATGCTTGCACGCAGCAGCGCTTTGGCTCTCTGACACCGCTCACCTTTTTCCCAGTGCTTCGGGAACATCCCATCCAGCTCTAACGAAGCCCTCCAGCTCCCCAGAGCCCTCGCCGCACCCTGGAGCCATCCTGGGTGCAGGACAAGGCCTGTCGTCGCATCCCAGCTCCAAAACCAGGTGGATATTGGAGCAGGATTTCAGACCAGCTGCAAGAGGAACCCTCCAGGCTCTCTGCAAGGTGTGAGACCTTTTCTCCAGCCTTGCCTTGCCCTCCAGGAGCTGGCTGGCACAGCTTGCATCGCTGCACAGAACAATATGCACTTAATGTACCAGACATGATGGCTTTTTTTTTTTTTTTTTTTTTTTTTTTTTTTTTTTTTTTGAGCATTACTCCTCCATTACTTCTGTCACCAAGAAAACTTCCCCAGTGACCAAACTGCCAGGATATCCCTGGCTATTCCATCACGTCATGCCTCAGTGAACTCCCTCTGACCCACCAGAAGAAAAGGAAATGTGAAAAGTACCCAAAGAAACACTTTATTCCTAGACAATGGCCTTTTTCCTGGAACCTGTTTTAATGGGGAAAATGTCACTCTCAGCTCTGGGAGGAAGTTGTTAATCTCTCCCAGCTGAAATAATTTGAATTCCTTGCAGCAGAGGGGCTTCCCCAGACTGTGTTTCCCTTCTCCCTGCAGCAAAGCGTAAGAGAAGAAGAGAGACAGCATCTGCAGAAATGCTTTGATTTAGTTTCAGTCTAATTCAGAGACAATCTGGAGAGTGTTTTTAATGAAGAAATTAAATTTGTAACAAAAAAAAAAAGCCTTAATGCTTTCTTTTTTTCTCTTCCCTTGTGTTAAGAAGTCATCCTGAGTTGCATTTATTTACCAGCCATCACAGTAGCAATGGTGTAGGCAGCATGGTGATCTTGTAAATCTGATGGGGTCTTCTCCATGGCTCATGGTACCAGAGCCCGTGTCATGCAGAGATCAAAACCGAAACTGATTTTGGAAGAGATCAGCCGTAAGCCGTGCCTGCTGAAGGAAGCCGGTGCGTCCTGTTGATTTCCATGACTATTCATTGAACCGTAGCTGCTTCGCCGACTCTGCTTTCACTTTCGAAGCACCGACTCCAGAAAGGCTTTCCCTCTTCCACTCAACTAAGCGCGAGCGGAAGTTCACCTGAGGCATGGATGTTGGATGCAACCACAAAGCTCAGCGTGGACGTTGGACCAGGTGCCTCCAGCCGTTCCTTCCAGCCTCACCCGTTTTCCAACCATCCCACGGTACGTTGGGGAGAGGCAGCGCCGCTGCAGGAGGGTTTGGTCCGTCACACGTCCAACGTGCTGCTTCCTCCAGCTCCAACGGTCCAGATCAGCGGCACAACCAGGAGTACAAGGCACAGCAGTGAGGAACGGATGCAGAAGTTAAGCTGTTGGTTACCTGCTCCTTCCAGCTGACTCCTGAAAACCCTTTTGTCGTCCAACTGCGAGTTGGCAGCTGTCACCCTTTGCCTCCAGAGCACGGCCACCGCTGGTGACCAGCGAGCCTTTGCTGCTGCGGAGATGGATTTCAGTATGAAGCTGCCTGTTCTGTAGCAAGGGGAGGAAACGAGTAGGTAACAACTGATGAGGGACGCAGGGAAAATACGCAAAGGAAAATATTCCCTCGGTCGTGTTATTGCCTTCAGTCTTTGGGAATGTCTGTAGTGACATTGCTCCTGCTTGTGGTCGCCTGCGAGCAGCCGGAGCCGGTGGGCACGTGGGGTTGGAGCCAAAAGTGCCTCTGAAGAATCCGTGAGCGGCGTAGAGGGCCGAGCCCCGCAACCACGCCGGCACCCTTTGCTGCGGGTGTGGGTTCGCTGGCGAATGGCTGAAAGAGAGCAGGAAGGCAGTGAGGACACAGCGGAAGGATGCTCGGCCATGTCCCACCCTCTGTCTGCCGTGAGCAGCGCTGCTTTCTGGTTTGGGGGGCAATTTGGGGGTATAGCAGCTCTAAGGAAGGGCTGGTGTCCAGCTGACCCAACTCTAGCCCTCCTTCTGGCCAGGGAACGGGTGCTGCTTGGGGCAGGGCAGCCCAACTTCACCCCAGCACCCAAATCCCATCCCCTGCACCCCAAACACTCTCCACTGGGGCAGGCAGCCCCCAGCCCACTCACTGCCACCCACCAGCACCCACAGGACCACCTCCTCTGAATTTTGGCTCCTGGCACAGGACGCCCACTGCCTCCAATCCATCCTGGGGTGTTCCTAGGGCTCACCCACCCCCCCATTCAGCCGCACGACGGGACACCCGTGCACCTTTGGGTGCTGGAGCGGTCTCCTCCACGAGAGTCACTTGTTCAGGCTGGAAAGAGCGGCCTCATGTGATTGCATCCCACCACTCAGGAACACGTCCGGCTTTCCATCCCAGCCCCGAGCATCCTCCGGGCTGGCGGGTGCACCGAATTGCCCAGCGGTGGGTGCTCAGCCCGTGGGGAAGATGCCAGGCAGTAAGATCTCCTCATTCTCAGCAGCAGGAGCCACCATGGGGATGGCTGTCACCGTCTGCACGTAGTCCTGCCCTGTACGCCTGCAGAGAGGAGGAGAGCGTCAGTGCCACCCAAAGGGCTTTCAGGAAAACGCAGAGACCAAGGACAACTCATCACAGGGGTGGAAGGACCTCATGGGGATTGTCACACTTACCTTTTCTTTCTCCAGCAGCAGAAGGCCACAACACCAGCAACCACCAGCACCGGGAGCCCTGCAGGGAGGACACAGCAGCCGATGAGCGTCGTCCAACGCACGGCCTGGCTCAAGCAAAACGACCCCACAAAGAGCCAAAAACGTTTTGGGCGTGTTCACAGGGTGCCCTCCCCTCCCCGGGAAGAAATTTGGGTGCTGTATCCTTCCTCGGAGGCATTCCCCTCCGGTGCAGAATAAACTGACCATGGTATAAACCTCCCACAGCCCTGAAGAGGACTTTTAAGCTAAAAAAATAAAGAAAAGAAGCCCCTGCTTGCCAAAACAAGCTTTTTGCCCAGCTTACCAATGGAAGAGGCCAGGGTCTCGATGGAAACTGGAAAAGAAGAGAGAAATGGAGATTTTTTTAGCTGCAAAGTCAGGAAAGGGGGAGATGCTGGGAAGATTCTCACTAAAAAGGGGGTTGGAAAGAAGGGAAAAAATGCATTGAAAAAGTAAAAGAGCCTTTGCTGGTTGAAACCACCCCCGTTGGTGGGTTTTCTCCCCTGGAGAGGCGGCCTGACCTGTGGCACGGTCTGCGGGAGCAGCGGGCAGCACGGTTGTCCCCAGGGCCATCCCCTCTCCCGGCGTGGATGTGTCCAGCGGTGGGGACATCTCTGGCGGCATGGCCGTCTCCGGCGATGGCCCCTCAGGTGCTGGTGGCACGGGTGACTGGCTGGCGGCATCCAGCGGCCCAGAGGTTGCTGCTGGAGAGGGGCTGGAGGATGGGCTGACGTCGGTTGTTCCTGCTGGGGGAAATGGTATAAAACCTTTTAATTTAAAAAATTCAAGGGCACGCACCAGGTAGAGCCGTTATTTCGGTGCTCAGCCGATGCTCATCGCTCACGGCGATGACCAGACAGCCCATGCATCCAGCAGCTACAAAATGGCATCATTTCAGGCAAATTAATGAATTCAATCACACAACTGAAATATTTTGCTGTCCACACCACGGCGGTTGTGGTTTTGCCGCGACCGCAGTCACAGCAACCCCAAACCAACCCCCGTGGGCTGCATTTGCACCTCCCTCACCTCTGTGGGTCATCCTCTCGCACGGCGTCGTCGGGAGCTCGGGGCTGGGAGTTAGCGGAGGTAGAGCCGGATCCCCTTTGGGAAGACACAGCGCGGAGACATCATCAACGGCGGCACCCACGCCGCCCCACATCCTCCTCCACCATACCGGTGACGGAGGTGTCCCCCTTCCCCGGTCCCCAACGCGTCCCGGTTGCTAAACGAGGGCTTACGGATGCATTGCAGCGTGGGGTGGGTCCACTCGGGCTCAGCGGAGCCGTCGAGGAGGATGCACTGGATGAGGCTGGAGGTACCGGCTTTGCGCTTGTAGCCTGGGTTGCAGGTGTAGCGCAGGAGGGTGTGGAGCACCACGCCATCGCCCGCATCGATGCGCGCGTTGGCTATGTCCTTGGGGCGGCTGCATCGCGGTGGCACTGAGGAGTCGCAAAAAAAAAAAAAAAAAAAAAGAAGAAGAAGATCACAATAGGGATATTAGGCACCCTCGCTGCACTGAGTGGCACCCAAGGGGGACAAATCCTGCCAGGGGGTGGGAAGGGGATATCGGTGCTGCCCCAGGGCTGAGAGAGCCTCATCCACCCTGCAAAAAAGACAGTTGTGGGATGGCTGTGCCTCTGCACGGGGGATGGAGAAGGAGAAAGCTCCATTTCCAGCACGTTTGCGGTTGCTTCTAGCAGTTCCTCCGGTCACCAAAGACTTTTCGTCCCCCTGCAGTGACCGTCGCGGGCCGACAGCTGCTGCATTTCGCCTGCGCTCGCCGCCCTCTTTTTTCTCTGCTTATTTTGCAGCTGGACGTGAAAAATTCCAGATGCTGCCTGAGTCATCCAGCCACTTCCTAGGGTTTTCTCCGAGCTGGAGGCTGCAGCCCGCGGTGCTGGAGGTGCCTGAAATCAGAGCGTGGCCAGGCAATGGTGACGGGCTACGAGTTCTGACTTTCCTTATTCCCAGAAGGGCTCCTGCTTCCCCTTTGGCCATAAATAGGCTGGTTTCACCAGAGGATGTTATGATTTCACTTCATTTTTTGGTGAAATGGAGAAAGTTTCTTGGTTTCTCCAAGACCGTGCTCGTGCCTGGACCTCTGCTACAGCGGAGCAATGGGTCACCGGAGACCCCTGCTGCCAGCTCCTGTCCCCCCAGGCCAGAGGTGATGCTCCAGCTCCGGGACGGAGAGATGCACAGCGAGGATAAAGCAATCTACAGCCAGGCTGGAGCGGTCCGCGGCTGGGATGGAGCGATGCACGGCCGGGATGTGATGCACAGCTGGGATGGAGAAGTACCCAGTTGGGATGGAGCGATGCACGGATGGAATGTGATGCACGGCCGGGAAGTGATGGAGAAATACCCAGCTGGGATGGAGCGGTGCCCAGCTGGACGATGCCCGTTCGTTATGGAGGGATGCAGGATCGGGAGCGGGCTGATGATGGGAGCACAGCGGGGATGGGAGTGCAACGGCAGCGGGGCCAGGAGCACAACAGGGATGGGAACGCGCTGGTGATGGGGACAGGAGCACGATGATGATGATGGGCACAGCAACACGACGTGCTCCCCTAGGCACCCAAAGCACCCGGAGAGAAAAATCTTAATCTTAAAAATCTCCTGCTCCCATTTGTTCTGTATCCCCAGAACATCCCGGGGGGGTCTGCTCCGTTTCGGTGCTCGGGTGGGTCCGTGCCGTGTCCCCCAGCGCTGGGACACCCCAAAGAGCTGCACAAGCGATGCGACAGCCACACGTGTGCTGAGCGCATTGGTTGTCAGCCTCTGCTCAAGGTGACACTGAAATTTCTGGGACTGTTTCGAAGAAATGCCAGAGGGCATTTTGCAACGCCCTCGCACGTCACCAGACCTGAAGCCGTGCCATGAAATGAATGAAAAGCTCTTCCAGTGCCAACACAACCTGCAGCCACCTCTGCGCAGCGAGCGCTGTGGGAAATCCAGCTGAAAGCATCCAAAATGTCCAGGAAAAACAGGGACCTGCAAGTCCTGCTCATGCTTTTCCACTTTTAAACCGGATCTCATCATCCTAATCCCACAAGGCACTTTTTCTGCAGCTGATTTGACTGTAAAATAAACTCTTCTTCTTCAAAAAAAAAAAACAAGTCCTGTGATGGCAAGATCCTGGCATCTCCACGCTCGGGTATCACGACCCTGGCGTCTTGCGTCCTCGCTGTGTAGATTTCAGTTCATTTGGTGAGACAAAATAAGAGCCCCAGTGGAAAAAGGGAGGAAATCTTTGAGGATTCAGCTTTCCAGCCCTGCTACAGCCCTGCAGATGTGCGGCAAAGTTTTAGGCTTTGTTTTATTACTTGGCAGTGAATGGGAAATGGTGTAAAACGCGGATAGACGGGGAGAGCTGTGACCATGATAAAGCTCCTGCTTCCAACCAAGGGGATCTATGGAAACTACAAGCCTCTCCCTCTCTTATTTACTTTTTTATTGAAACATTGATATCATTCCCTGGATCTGTGCACCGCTGGGGACTCACACACAGACAAAAGCCAACATCTGGCTTCTATTTTCCTGTTTAATTCAAGACAAAAGCTCATAGGACTCTCTCAGGATGGCCAAAAGCATCCTTCTGCTTGTCTCCACTCCCTCTGAGCTTCGCCAGTTGAATTTTCCCACTGATGTGTCAGCCCAAGTCCTGGCAGACTCGTTGCATCATTAGCCGACCTCCCAAACAAGCCGCGGTGCCGGGTACCAGCTTTCCTGGGAAAATACTTCCAGCTGCCTTATTTCCATCCCTGCATCCCGCCGATATTAAATTTCCAAGTTGAAATGCGTGCACAATATTGGGATTTTTTTTTTCTATTCGCATGCGTTAAGCACATGTTTTGGCTTTGCTATTTTTGCCTTTCTCCACCAGCAATCCTCAATGATGCCGGTGGGAGGGAGCTTCTCCCGGCACATTGGGAAGCAAAACACACAGGCGCTGGGCACGTGGCCAGGATGAGTCCCGGGAGATGGCAATGCTGCCGTGTGCTGTCATCCCACGTCGCGGAGGTGTCCCCCTCCAGCGTCACGGGACTGCAGTGGGACACACAACCACAACTAGACACTAGAGAATCCACACTGGGAAAACTTGATTATTTTTCTTAGAAAATTGTAGGCAAAAGGGCCAAAGTGGCACTAATGGTTTAAAAACCATAAGCCAAAAAAAGTGGAGAAAGACGTTTCAGAAGTCTGTGCCCAGAATGGGGAATTCACAAGAAATGCCAAAATCACAGAAATAAAGAATTTTTTTTGCGCGTTTTTAACTGAAAACAACATTTGCAATCGATCAGCCATGCCAGCGATGGAAAGCAGGAGCAGACGTGACGCCCGGTGCAAGCAGCACGGAATGCACGGCTGCAGCACCTCCCGAATTACCCGTCGACTGAATTAAAAGCAATAAATATTATTATTGTTCTCTAACACTCCTGATAACCTTTCTCTGCCCCAAAACACTGGTCCCAATTGCTGGGGCCATCTGAGGATACTGCCTTCAGGGAAAGCTATTTTTAGCCTGTTCCTGAGAGGCACCTAGCAGCGCACACAGCTCTTCTGCCTTATTTTTTGCCACTGGAGTAATTTTACAGCCCTCGCTGCACCTCCCGGCTGTCTGAAAATGGGAATAAATTCATTTTTTTAGGGCGTTGCAGCTTCATCAGCAGACGGGAGCCAGGAGAAGGCACAAAGTTAAAGCTGTCCTGAACCTTTGCAGTGCCTTCCAGCCTCGTTTCCTGCGCTTCCACGCAAATCTTTCACAATTCCCATATTTTCAGTTGATTATTTTCAGTCGCTGCCAGCAGCTCTCCCAGGGCTGTCAGCACTGCCGCCTCCTCTGCCATCAGCACTGAGCTGCGAGGATGATTTTTCCCAAAGTTTGCTTTGGGAGAAGCGACACGCGATGGGACGTTCCCAATCCAGCACCGATGCTCAGCCGTGGACAAGTCACAGTCCCCGTGGAAAACCCACGGACTCCAATCCGGGGTGAAATCCAGCGGTGATGCAGCTCCCGTGGATTCATCTCACGGACTCCAAAAATCACCCCCAGCCTCCCTGGACGCTGGTGGGGACGTGATGTGGGCACCCGGGGGTGGGGGGGCAAGGGGAAGGTGAGGGTGCCTGGGCACCCGTGGGGAGCAGCGTGGGTACCCTGGGAGGGAAGGGGGGTGCATGGGGGGGCTAGAGAGGGGTGTGGGCACGCAGGGAGCAGCGTGAGCACCCCGGGGAGCAGCGTGGGCATCGCGGGGAGCAGCGTGGGTGCCCTGGGGAGCAGCGTGGGTGCCCCGGGGAGCAGCGTGGGCACCCGGGGAGCAGCGTGGGCATCCCGGGGAGCAACGTGGGCATCCCGGGGAGAGGCGTGGGCACCCCAGGGTCCAGCGTGGGCACCCCAGGGAGCACCCCAAGGATGGCGTGGGCACCCCGAGGAGTAGCGCGGGTAGCCCGAGGATGGCGTGGGTAGCCCGAGGATGGCGCGGGTAGCCCGAGGATGGCGTGGGTAGCCCGAGGATGGCGTGGGTAGCCCGGGGATGGCATAGGCATGCCGGCGGCGAACCGGGGAACCCGGGGGAGCCCCGCTTACCGGTATCGGCGACGGCCCAGGGCAGCAGGAAGGCGACGATACCGCAGAGCAGCGGCAGCACCGGCCGCGCCATGGGACGGTGGCACCGGGAGCGGGGCCGGGGCCGGGGCCGGGGGGCTCAGGGCTCCCGCGGGGGCTTCGCGGTTCTGCCCCGCCGCTCGCCGTCGCCTCCGGACACATCCGGCGTGGTCCGAGCCGGTTTCCCCTTTCGCTTTCGCTTTCGAATTTCGAGGCCACCGGGCAGAACGCACCGCCCCGCAGGGATGGGGAACGTGGGGGGGAGGGAGGGGA
>WHYT01015943.1:57484-73672 GCA_009806455.1 Tetrax tetrax | reverse complement strand
GCTCCAGGGTCTTCTGAGCTGCCCAGCTGGGTTGAGTTTAATTTCTTTCTCAGTTTCCTTCTGCTTGGGATGTGAGCACAGAAGAATGAAGGAACTGAAAATGAAAAATTACTGCTGGAGGAAAAGGGTCAGGAGCGGTAGTGAGGGTTTGGAGGGGTTTACACAGCTGTAATGGTGGCTCAGGGCGGTGGTTTCACTGTGAATGTGAGTTAGAAGGCTGGTCTCCCCTGTATGCTGCTGACAAGTGTCATCTCCAATAAATTAATTACTCTCAGCGGTTGGATCTCGGCTGTTAAAAGGCTGAGAAGTATGGAGCTAGTGTAGTGTTAATGGTTTGGTGATGTGCAGCAGCCAGACTGTTTATGGACTTTGCTGAGTAGCCCGTTCTAGTGGTGCATTGATCGATACTTCTGTTTCAGATCCCAATCAGCAGCTCTGTCCTGATGCCTTCAGTGCTTTCTGTGCCTGAAGGAATAAAAATAGAGGGACTAGGGGAAAAAAAAGAGTGAATAATATTACATAAAGGGAGTATTAAGGCAAATTTACTAGCAAACACTCTTCTTCTTCATCACCATGCAGCTGTGTTGAAAGTGCTTCTCCCTTTTTTTTTCCCCCCTGAAACTCTGAATTTAAGAAAGAAAGAAAACAATTTGAGAAAGTGGATTCAAAGCTGTTAATGGAGAATATCTGTTATTCCAAGAGGAATGCCACTGTAGCCTTGAGGAGTTTTTGTAAAGCTTAGGGGCTGTTCCTGCACGTTCCGTTGTGTTGTGGTTTTTGTGAAGAACACGTTTCCTTAACTGAGGGGTGTCTTTTGTTCTTCAGGGAGTGGCTCTAATCCTTTCCAGCATTTGGAGAAGAGTGCTGTGCTGCAAGAGGTATGAATAATCATAGCACAGTACTGTTTAACAACTCAGTCAGTGTTAAGTTTTACGGTGCGACTCTTGGGGAAGTGCGTACTTAATTTACGTACCCTGTGATGTTAAATTAACTCTATGCACATGAAGTCACTCTGTGAGGGTTTTATGTATGGAAATTAGATGAGAAGTGGCTTCTGCCTTCCACGAGGACATGCAGGATCCAATGGTGCTCTTTCTGAAGAGCTGAGCTGCGTGTTTTCCTACACGCGTGCGCTGTGGAACAGATCTTCCTGCTTTGTTCAGGTTGCTGCCCATCCAGCAATCTAAACGTGCAGGAGCTGAATGGTGAGATGATGTTCTCTGGGACACATTTTTAGAATGAAAAAAAATATAAGCTACTTGGTTGAAAGCAAATTACTGTACTTTTTGTGTTTATTGTTGGGTTAGACTGTAATGCAGTGTTTATGCTGTGTTGGTAGGCACGTATCTTTAATGAGACTCCTATAAATCCACGACGATGCCTGCACATCCTTACCAAGATCCTTTACTTGCTGAACCAGGTAACTGTTCTAATTTCTTCCTAGCCAGAATGAATATTCCTGAAGCTAATTCCTGGTAACTTTCAGTGTTACCTGTCAGAGTTGGGAGGTAGCTTTTAAGGATATTAAAAATTTAGTGTTTATGCTTCCATTGTCGCCACTGAGGTGAGTGAGACGTGTCACTGAAGCTTGTAAGATTTTTTTTCTGAGTGCCAGGTGAGAGCAATCCCATTGAAACAAGGGGTTCCTTCTGGCTGAGAAGCACAGCACAAACCCACCTGCTGGCACACTGATGTCAAAAGAGAGAACGCAGGCTGCTTGGCGAAGTGTTCCGTCGCTGTACCGCTGTGGGCAGCATTTAGATGGAAACCAAGTAGGTAATAGTGGTAAACTTGGTCTGTACTCCCCAGGAAACACCAGGTGAGGTAGGGACTGTTCTCACACGAGAAAAACGCTGCAAATAAAAGATTCTTCGTGGATGAGTAGGAATTACAGGTGGGAGCTGAAAGGTGGAGGTGACTGGTATCCATAGTAATGGTATTTTTTCTCTTGCTTCTTTTCTGCTGTTTTCAGGGTGAACACTTTGGAACCACTGAAGCCACAGAAGCTTTTTTTGCAATGACCAGATTGTTTCAATCTAATGATGTAAGTACCTGGTGTTTACCACTTGCTGCCTCCCTGGTTTTGTCCGGATTTGCAGGGATGACAAAACAGTTGGATTTTGGGATGTGGGAGGAGGGTGAGGCAGGTACTTCAGAGAACAAGCTCTGCACACGAGGTGCTCGCTCAGGGCAATTCATGGTTGGGAAACAAACAAATGAATAATAACATACGGTTACTTTTGCAGGTTGGTTTTGGTGGTGGGTCTTTTCAGAGTTGAATTACTGTTGTAAAGAATGCAAATAATGACAGGAACCCTAACGTACAAATCAGTATAATTTTATGGCTGTTTCTTACACTTGCAAGTAATCCCCATCTGCTTAACTCAAAATAGAATTTAAAAGTTGCCTGTAGATCAAATACTGTAATTCCCTGGAACAGCTTGCTCTGTTCATGTATCAGCATGGAGGCAAGGGGTGAGGATATCCTAAAAATGCTGGATTAAACTTTGGACTTGGCCCGATGAAAAGTCCTTCTCTCATCTCTTTTGCAGAGTGTAAGAACTCGGAGGAGTATACTTCGTGTGATGCGGCTCATTAATTTTTGTTAAAAATGAACTGGCACCTCGGATTATGAGAGATTTGTCTGAGGAGGGTTGCGTGTGTAACTGTTTAATGATGGAATGAACATTTTAGAAGTACAGAGTTTTGAGACCTTTCTCATATCCACACTTTTTTTAAAGTAGAAGATTTTTTTAAAAATGTAAATACATAATTTGCTTTCAGGGAATTAAAGTGCCAGTGCTCTTTGCATATTATTTCCATTTTTATTTACAGTAACAAATAGATCAGAGGAATTTGTTTTAAAGCTTTTAACTGCTAATTGTGAGGCTTCTGGATACAGACATGATGTGCCACTTCTTTCATCATTAAGACGTACATTTTTTTTTAATGTATTTTTTTAGTCCTATCATTTTATAAGATATCTATTTCTTACTCTTCTCCTGGTTTGTTTGGCGATGGGGAGTAACGCTGTTATCCAGTTACCCAACATGGTTTTACTTGTACGCTTGTGACTTTGTATAGATGTGGGGAAGACAGCGTTCTGTTTAAAAGTTTATTTTACTTTTAAAGTTAGATAAAATATTTATCTTTTTCAGTTTATTCAACTTTTAAAACTTCTAGGAGGTGTTTATTTAGAATTGTCGTTGTGTTTAATGGTTTTCTGCAATACGCTTTCCCAGCAAACCCTGAGAAGAATGTGTTACCTTACTATCAAAGAGATGGCCAATATTTCTGAGGACGTCATCATTGTCACGAGCAGGTAGGAGAACCTACAGAAACCACAGTGTCAGAGCTCTGAAACAAGTAGCTGCATCCTAATGTGTTTGTTTTACCTGCTTTAGCATAATTTTCTGTAATTCTGCTTTATAAAAGATACAGCAAGGGAAAACAAACTGTTCCATGATACAGAGTATGTGTCACCATATGAAATGTTGATTTCTTCCTACTGTGGTGTTTTGCTTTTGTAAAAATGCAAGAGGCTTGCATTTATCAATTGATTGGTACTTTGTTTTCTTGTTTTGCTTTGGTTTTTTCTTTTCAAATTATTGGTGCTTGATGGTTTTATGAAAACATAATCTATGACTTCTGTTTCACTTTGCTGTCAGAATAGTTAGGGAAAAGCAGAGCAAAGCCCAGTTTAATCTGCCAACTGATTTTTTTTTTTTTTTTTTTTTTTTTTTTTGACTACAGAATAGACATCACAGTTGTTTCAAGAGCAAAAATTGGATCTGTGGCATGTGCTAAGCAGCTGTTTCATTTAATATTTTTTTAAAGCTATTCAGCAAATTAAACTTCTCTATTGTCTAAACCAAAATCTCATGTGGTAGAAGGCAGAACGCTAAGGAGGAGAATGACTGAGCTAAATAAACCAGGCCTACGGCAAAGCGGTATTATGAACTGTGCGCTTTGTATTGTTCTGTTTCCACAGTATCTGACATTACTCATTTTCAAATAGCTAATTATTAAGACGTTGTTCCCAGCCAATACTAGAGCTTAGCAGTTACGTGGTAACAGCTTGAAAAACAACTCAATGAGCTGAGGTGAATGTCACAAAAGGACCGAGGCATTGAGATACTACAGCAGTGTTAACAGGGTGTCTTTGATTATTTCAGTTTGACCAAAGACATGACGGGGAAGGAAGATGTGTACCGGGGCCCAGCCATCCGAGCGCTCTGCAGGATCACCGATGTGAGTACGAATCACACCGCCGTCGTGGGAGAAATTAAGAGCGTATTTAAAATAGAAAAACTACTCCCTCGCCGGGTGTATCCTTACAGTACTGGAACTGCTGCTGTAGGGAGAGCTGCTCTGAAGCCCTCTGCAGGTGTGAGGAACTCTGTGGAGCCGTAGCGCTGCAAACATGAAGTTAGAAGGCAGGAGCTTTGGAGCTCTGGTTTCTGATCTGAGATTGGTGTCACTGAACCTTCAGGACTGGGCAGCTGATACTCACTGTCTCCCTTGCAGATCTGTGTGTTTTCAGACTTACTTCAAGGTTTTTTTCTGAGAACCTTTTGAATGTGCTGTGCATATATTTTTACTTTCTACTGCTTTTATGCTCTGCCCCCAAAGTATCCACACTCCTCTTTCCCTTTCGTAGGGTACGATGTTACAAGCCATTGAGAGATACATGAAGCAAGCCATTGTGGACAAAGTCCCCAGTGTGTCTAGTTCTGCACTGGTGTCCTCCTTAGTAAGTAAAGCAGTAGATTATTGTCAATCTGTGCATTGTGTTGTGGCTGGGAAGGCTGGTCTGCCTGGACTTTGTTTTGTTCTTTCTTCCTCTCCTTTTCCTTTGATATAACTCTTCTTCATCTCCTCACTGGAATATAAACAAAAAATAGCAGCAATGGAGTTTCCTTTGTCTCAAGCAGACTGTCTTCTCAAACTCCTTCCTTAATGTTCTGTCACTTTACAGTACATCAGTTGTAGTAACTTTTAAGTGCAAAGTACTCAGTCATCTCTCTATGCAGTTAGTGTAGAACATTCATTTCTCTGGGGAGAGGCTTTGCTGTTTTCAGAAGTCAAGCACCCTGATGACCGTGAAACAGCTTATCGGTTTGGTGAGAGTAAGTAGAAACAATCTGTTCTGTGCCGTGGAGGGACTGACACTGATGGCTGTGAAGGAGCGTGTGAGTTCTGTAACAGGAACTAAAAGCAGGCTGCTTTGTGCTCTGCAAAAAAAAAAAAACAAATCCAGGAAATTGCTGCCCTGATAAGACTGCAATTCAAGATTATTTTTGCTAATTTGTAGTAGGATGGCAAGATGAAGTACTTCACTGTTTTTTCTCTCCCTTGTTTAGGAGAAAAAGATGGAAAAAAATCTTGTTAGGTTAATGTTTTTGTTGAAGAGGAGAATACAGATGAAAGCATGGTGGTCAGATGTAAGAAAACCAGTGGTTTATAGGTGTGTAGGATAGACTGGCTGCGTTGGTAAATCAAGAAGGCAGAGTGGGAGGTAAGAGGTCCAGCTGAGGAGGTGGAGTAGCGTCCGTGTTAGGGCCCTGAGGGAGCAAACAAAGCTGTGTTAATCCTGACAACTGAAATCTTCCTGCGGGAGTAACTGTAGGCAGATGAATTGTCCTAGTATTGTCTTCAGTCCTGTTTGAATGTAAACAAAACCTCTCCAAGTGAGTTTTCTCTTTATTGAAACAAGTGCACCCGTATAAGCTGTGTATTTAGGAGTTGTTCTTTATTACCTGTAGTGTGTAACAAAGCCCTAGATTGTCTCGACGTCTTTAAACTTAACAACTGAGAACAAGGCTCAAGGTACTTCACTGTGCTTCTAAATGTTAGTTTTTCTGCAGTCTGAATTTGTGGCTTCTTCCAGCATATGATGAAGATCAGTTACGACGTAGTCAAACGGTGGATCAACGAAGCTCAAGAAGCAGCTTCTAGTGACAACGTCATGGTGCAGGTATGTTTGAGGGTGATTGCCCCAGGAAGCTCTAAACACACTACAAGGTTTTAGTGGTATTCTGCAAGATCTTAAGATAACCTCAGAAAAAGTAACTGATTTTCCTTTTCCTCTTATTCTTTTAAAAACAAGAATTATGACTTGAGGGAAATGACTCAACGATTTAAAAAAAAAAAAATAAAAATCAAAAGTTTCTCCACGATCTCAGTGCAAGATTCTTAATTAAGAGTTGGCTCTTTAGTGCAGTCCTCTGCCCATTTTCCCTGCAAACCTTCTGATAGCTGGGATGCCTCTGACTGTTTCATAATACTTGTTGCAGAAGGGCTTTGAGTTTTCAAAAAACCTCAAGAAATGGTCTCCCAGAACACCAATGTCTCTTGTCTTGGCCTTCAGAAAATTTACCAGTTGCTCCAGGACCACAGAGATTAGCCCAGACATCAGTAAAGTATCCATATTAGCAAAATCTCTGCACAAATATTCCAAAGAGCTGTGGTAGTGAAAGTATTCTGTATGTTCAGTCAGTGTTACGGGCCAGAAACAAGTCTGCAAAATCACATTTGTTCTTGCCCAGTTAGCAACTTGATTAAGCCTGGCTGTGAATCAGTCTTATGGCAAAAAAAAAAACCAAAAAAACCCCCAACTTGGCAAGCAACTAGAAATGTTCCTTTGTACTTTTATTATAAATGCCTCGGGGATTTCTGGTATGGTCAGCTGTCATGTAAAGGCCTTGGGATATCCTGGATGTTGAATGTGCTAGAAATGCAAGTGTTATTGTACAGAATCATTTAGTAAGCTGAAGCCTTTGAAGTTCTGTCATTTAATGGCAAGAAAAGGGAACAAACTGACTTCGTGGCTCTTCTGATCTTCAGAAATATGTTGAGGGTGTTTTATGGTGGACTGGAAGGGGAAGGAAATACTGCAGATCTTTATAACTTGGCAGGAAACTCTGATCATTTGAGGTTAGAAGGTGTTTCTGCTAGGAAACAGCAATTATTAGTCCTCTTTTATGTCTTACAATCTGGCTTTTCCAACTGCAGTGTGTGTTAAATACCTGCACGTCTCTGTTTGTGATTTCCTAGTACCATGCTTTGGGGCTGCTCTATCACCTCAGAAAAAACGATCGCCTCGCGGTTTCCAAGATGTTGAATAAGTTCACGAAATCTGGCCTGAAATCCCAGTTTGCGTACTGCATGCTGATCCGAATTGCAAGCAAACTCCTGAAGGAATCTGAAGAGGGGTGAGTAAGAGGCAGCGTGTGAATTAGAAAACTAATTTAGTTTGAGGTAAACAGTGGCTAGGAAATTCGCATTTTTAAAAAGTTTTTGGAAATTACACACAGATGGAGAGAATTGTAACGTTAAAGGTAAAATGCAGGTGAAGGCAGAATGCTGGACTGAACTGAGCGGTGGTGCGCATGGCAGTGGTGCCAGTGGCTTTGGATTTTTGTTTGGGCACCGCACCACCAAAACTTAGCTGAGAGCAGGATCAAAACTGCAGAATAATCTCTGGAGAGGTTCTGTACTTTGTCTGTTAGATGCATTTCAGATGCAGTAAGGATCTACCTGTATTGTGGGGATGTAAACAAAAGGATTTCTCCTAGCCTGATCTCTCATACTAGCAGAGGAGGGTATAGTTATCTAAGAAATTCTAGTTATCTAAGAATTCTTAATGAAATTCTTTTATCAATGGATTTTTTACTAGTGGTATGTGATACATGCTTAATAATAAAGTATTTATTTCTGGAGTGCAGCAGTTCTGTCTTGAAGAAAATAATGTAAGGATGAATAGAATAATAGAATAATAGAATGGTTAGAATTCAAGTATGAATTGATCAGTGTGGCGATATAAGAAACATGAACCAGTGCACTAACTGTGCTTTCTGTCAAGTTCTCAGAAATGCAGTGTTAGTGGTTTGTACCTAACATCGCACTGGGAAATATCTTCTGTTTGTAGCCATGAAAGTCCACTGTTTGACTTCATCGAGAGCTGTCTGCGGAACAAGCATGAAATGGTTATTTATGAAGCTGCTTCTGCAATCATCCATCTCCCAAACTGCACAGCCAGGGAGCTGGCACCAGCTGTTTCAGGTGGGTCATAGTCCTTTGTACCACTGGTGCAACTGGAAGAAAGGCTGGTAAAGCACATCAGAGAGAGTACAGCCTAACTAAAATGCTGAAATCAAATTTTCTGGTCTCTACTCTGTAACATTTTGTTATGAGTTATTTCTCTTGATTTTTTTTTTTTTTTTTTATTATTATTTTCAGTGCTGCAGCTTTTCTGTAGTTCTCCCAAACCTGTCTTGAGATACGCAGCTGTACGGACCCTTAATAAAGTGAGTGCTTCCAAAACCTTCTAAACAAGCGTAAATTTCTGAGCATCAGAAGAAGACAGACTTCTGTGCCTAATGGTGTGTTACCTAAAGTAGAGCAACTGCTCTTGTGATTACTGTATTTGGATATACTCCATGCTGGAGAATTGGCTTTTCCATGCCAGATCTCCTGGTGTGACAGAGCTCTTTTCTACACTCAAGCTATGTTTGGTCATTTCTGGACCACAGAGCTATGACAAGCTGTAGTTTGATAACTCGTGAGCTCTGAGCTATAAGGAGGCAGAGTGTTGGATATTTAATATTGCAAAAAATGTGAATAGGATACATGTGAAGGAAATAATATTCTAATTTCAAAGCTGCACACTGCAGCAGAAGCAGTTTGTGACTTCAAACTGATGAGCTGTAACTTGGAGTTGGGGAGTTCATGTGAAACAAAAGAACCTGAGCTTTGATTGCATCCTCCCAGCACTCGTATGTTGTAGGTTTAGTTGCAATCCTTGTGGAACAGAGCAGTGCTTGGAAAAAATATGGGCTTTAATTCTTGCCCCATCAAAAGCTTTGAATTACAGGATGTTGTTGCTCCCATATAATTTGGAATTGTGTTCTTTACAGGTGGCCATGAAGCATCCATCTGCAGTCACTGCCTGCAACCTGGACCTGGAAAACCTCATCACTGACTCCAACCGCAGTATTGCGACCCTCGCCATCACCACCCTGCTGAAGACAGGCAGTGAGAGCAGTGTAGACAGGCTCATGAAACAGATCTCTTCCTTCGTGTCAGAAATATCAGATGAGTTTAAGGTGTGGCATTGGAGGCCTCTGCTCTTTCCAGCTGCAGGTTTTTCTCCCATTCTTGTTTTTATGAAGCTTTTCCCGTTTGTTAATCCTTCAGTGACTTAGTCTGATAGAGCAAAGCCAGCTTGAAATTCAGAAGCGGTAATTTTCTGCTTTCCAACTTAAATATCCTCTATCATTTTTTCCCCACCACTCCAAGAAAGGGTAAATGTTGTTTGGTGGATTCCTGACTCCTGTGCAGTATCTTGCAAAACCTTGTCCTGCCTTCTCATCGCCTCTTTGGAGAGGAAGAAGGATTTTAAGTCTTCTCATTGAGTCTGTATCACTTCAGTCTGATATGTAGTTAGCAAATAGTGCAAACTGCAAATTTCTACCTAATTTGTTGAGTTTAGTCACTATGAACTCAGGTAATAACTTGTTTAAGGATGGTAGTTCGTTGTACCTGTCCCTTTTACATCATGGAGTTGCCTTCAGGAGCGTAGCATGTCTCTACAAAGTCATTGTCTGCTAGTGTACGGTGGTCTTAAGTTCTTGTTTTTATGAGAACAGGAAATATGTATTAGACAAGTTTTTAAAATTGCAAAGAGTTTTGATGACAATGTAATTAGTTAAGTTAAAATAAGGTCAGGATCATCAGTGGGCGGATGAAGCGAGGGGAAGCCTTTGGATTAATGTAGTCCGTCCTAAATCACAGTCCCTCCAGCAGAGCCAGGTCTTGGGAGCGCGCTAGCACAAAGTTGTTAACACACTTAGACTGAAAGTCCACCACCTGGTTTTTATCCTTCTCGTAAGTGAATTTAGTCTATTAAGGTGACAACTTTAGATAGAGAGAAGCCTGGTTTTTATTTAATAGGAAAATAAATGCACATGACTAACGTCCTTCTCTGTTGTTCTGCAGGTAGTGGTAGTACAGGCTATCAGCGCTCTGTGCCAGAAATACCCTCGGAAACACAGCGTCATGATGACCTTCCTCTCCAATATGCTCAGGGATGATGTATGTTTGAAACTTTCTTTGTGTAGTTATTGGCAGGTTGCTCTGATAGTTATTACGAAGGGTCTGTTCTGTGTTACGTCAGTGGGTCCGTAGTGACGATGGCGCCTGACTGATCACCAGGACCTTGTTTATCTCATGGGTCAGCCCTGTCTGAAATGAACTGAGAATGAATTAGAGCTGGTGCATCAAAAATGGATCTGAAGAGATGTTCAGATGATGTGCCTTTGTGGGTTGGGGGGACTGGGAAGACCCTGTTAGGTCATCTAGCATGCCTTCTCTTTTCTCTTTATGTACAAATGCTTGTTTTTCTTAATGGAAAGAAGTCATCGAAGTGTGAGGGGAACTGAGCAGCACTGCGGTCTGAGCTCTGCCCGCTCTGGGTCAGTGTCCTTGATTTTCCTTTCCCAGGGTGGCTTTGAGTACAAGCGAGCCATTGTGGACTGCATAATCAGCATCATTGAGGAGAATCCTGAGAGTAAGGAATCAGGCTTGGCTCACCTCTGCGAGTTCATCGAAGACTGTGAGCATACTGTCCTCGCCACAAAGATCCTGCATCTGCTGGGGAAAGAGGGGCCGAGGACGCCGTCCCCGTCCAAGTACATCCGCTTCATCTTCAACAGGGTGGTGCTGGAGAACGAGGCCGTGAGGGCTGGTAAGTTCAGCTGGCGTGGTTAATGGTTTCCTGTCTGAGCTCTGCTAGAAATCTCGAGGTTGAAACTGGGTTTGGGGGTGGAACGCAATGGTTATTCCACAGGCACTGTGAAGAGCTAGCTCTTAGGTGTGTCACCTGTGAAGGTGACTTTATCCTGCGGTGTGTTTAAACTCCTCATATCATCTTAGCACCAGCACTTGGTCCTCCTGCTTTGCAGAACAGAAGCAGTATATTAGTTTCTAGTCCCTTCTTTGAATGTCTCCCAAAAGTTGAGAGGTGATAATACACAAGGAGGAGACACTGCTGCTTCCCAAAGAAGCATAATTCTCTGCTGTAGGCTGTCATCTTTTCATATGGAAGTCTCCCCTCCACAAGGCAAGGATTCCTCCTTGGAAGCGTGTTGCACATTAACGCTTCCTTCCTGCAGAACCTTTACCTTTTGGAGTGTTCAGCTTATTTTCATACTTGGGACTTGGCTTCGGAGAGATGTCAGCATCAGCTTGATCTCCTGCAGGTTAGAAGAGGAAGTACTGCTGGGAGAGATGAAGCAAAACGAGCTCATGCAGTGTTGTCCAGACTACATTTGATTTTTGGTGACAGCTCTTTTGGTCACAGTTTCTTAATTGTGACCTGGGAACATATGAAGAGCATCCCCTAGAGAGCGTACGCTGTCTAGAAATTTTGTCATTGTAAAAATGTGGGTTCTTTTTTAACCACCGAGGCCGTAAAGCTTGTACTTCCTTACAGAGCTTTATCTTCTTTCTGGATGTGGAATTTCTCCAAGTCGATGCTGAAGACAGGCAGGCTCTAAGTGCTTGCTGAGGGGTTCCAGCTCCTTGTGAAGCTGCTGGATGTAGTCTGGCCCTGGTCACCACTGGATGCGTGTCACCCCTGTGTGGGAAAAACAGATTTGTCTGGGGGTGTGGGCTACAACTAATGGCAGAAGGGCCAACAACTGGAATGAGGGTTTCTTTCAGAAAGTTCTTTCAGAGAGAGAGTGAGTTCTTTCAGAACAGAGATGCAGGGCTGTTAAACTGATCTTCACTGACACAAAACTCTTTCCATTTGAAAATGTGGAAGTAGTTCAGCCTTTAAACACTAAAGGGTTTATGGTGTGGAAGTGAAAACCTGTGTAATTAGAACTGCAGGACAACAGCACACACAGTGCTTTGAATAATGATTCAGAATGTGTTTGTGTATAGTTTGAGCCCCTCTGACATCGTCCTGTTTTCTTCTTTAGCCGCTGTAAGTGCGCTTGCGAAGTTTGGTGCCCAGAACGAGAATCTTCTTCCGAGCATCTTGGTGCTTTTGCAGAGGTGAGTGGGTACGGCTGTGCTGTGCACGTGCTGAGCTGCTTTGTGATGCTGGGTAGACTGGCTCCACAGAGGCAAGGTCAGACCAGGTCAGAACCTGCACTGGGATGGTCTCACAACATATCAGTAGAAGAGTCGAGAGATGGTTGTCTCCAGTCCTTCTTCCTTCCTGGGTGGAGGGACCATAGCACTGCTGGAGATAAGCAAATGAAAGATGTGATTAGGCATGAAGACATCTGATAGGAACGTTCTCAGAACAGGTGACTTGGTAATAAATCCACAGTGCTTTAGTACGTTTTTTGCAGCAAGAAAATATATTCCCACGTGACCCGTAAATAACTTTTGGGTACGGTTAAGTAGTGATCTTGGGTGTGTTCCCATTTCACAGGTTCGTGTCTCTTGTTAAGACCATTCAGCCTCTTTAAATTGTCTGTACCATAAATGTCATGGTTTTCATTTGTATAGCACTATAGCGTAAACCTGTGCCGTGTCTGACTTCTGTGTGAGAGGCATAATTTGGATTATGAAGTTCTTCAGGCAGAGGCAACCTCATTCTAGGTGCAAGTGAATTACAGCTGCAAGAAGTGCAGTTGAGCAGTGCAGGGAGGGAGAGAAGTTGCCAGGAGGAAGAGAGAATCTCTATAAACCATCTGCTGTGATTGAAAAGCTAGGTGAATACTTGAGCTCACAGCCAGTGTTTTCAGTCTGAAAGCAGCTTTAATGTGTTTATTTTTTTAATCTATCCATTTTTTCTGCTTTTGTTCTGTTGTGAAAGAATGCTGTAAAAAAAAAAAAAAGTGCAACCACATGATGCATATTGGAATTATTAGCCATAAAATGCAAGTGTGGATTTTACAATCTTCCAAGTGCTCATGGTGTTAACAATTCACATGCGCGTCTCCTTTAATCTATGTTTTCTGATATTCACTTACATGTAAACCTGAACTTAAACTTCAGCTACTGTTTGAACACTTTTTTTTTTTTTTTTTTTTTTTTTGGCATAATTTTCAGATTTATTGGGAGAACTCAGACTGTCTTTGCAGTATCAAGTCCAGTCTGGTCAGTGCTATTTTTAGCTCCGTTCTCACGATGTCCTGAGCCAGCTGACTGCTGTCCTTTTGTTCCCCCAAACAGGTGCATGATGGACAGCGACGACGAAGTTCGGGACAGAGCCACGTTCTACTTGAATGTCCTACAACAGAGACAGATAGCACTGAACGCTGCCTATATTTTTAACGGTCAGTGCTAGAAAGAAAAGTGTGAGCTGTTTTTTCACATTCTGTATTGTGGGTGAGCTTTGCTGTAAGAATAGTCTTCTATAACGTAACTTGGGTCAGCAGAACTATAAAGGACAGAACTGTGTGGGTTTTCTGGCCCTAGCACTTCCCTGCCAAGTACTTTTGCTAACTGAGAATGAAAGATTTAGGGAAACATGGGAAGGATGTGGAGCAGGAGTATGGATTGGGCTTTTTTCATCACTGCCCCTTCCTTCACTTGTGATAATTTTCTTAACCTTTCCTGCATCATCTCCATTCCAAAATGAGGATGACCCATTTTGTTGCTAGAGTTCATTATAAAAAATGTTTCATGGTCTGTGGTTGCAAGTTCATGCAAGCAGAGTATTTAACGTATTTAAGACTATGGCAAGATGACTTTTCTTGAGTGAACTGTTTAGACTGCTGTACTCTCTGGAGTGGCCACTTTTCTGTGTCATCTTCAGAGCAGTTTTTTTTATTCTGTCCAGTATCTTGAACTACTTAGAATGTGTTTTGTGTTTACTGAGAAATTAAAGTGTTTTTACCAGTTTTTTTATTAGCCAAAGTCCAAACTGTATCTATCTAGCTGTACAGAGAAGAGTGTTTTAAATAATCTTCCTTATATCTCATGAAGGAGGCAACTGAGACACAGATAAGTGTTTCAGACTCTGCCATTTTGCTGCTTTTGCTGCAGTGAGCAATCCAAAATTCACGCTGTTCATTTCTGAACCCTATATTGTAGTGCCTGTAGGCACCTGACAATTCCTGCTGTTAAAACTGAAATTTTCTGCTTGTGCTTCTACTTTGCAGGGTTGACTGTCTCTGTTCCTGGGATGGAGAAAGCCCTGCACCAATATACACTGGAGCCTTCTGACAAACCTTTTGATATGAAAACAGTTCCACTGGCCACTGCACCAATCTTTGAACAGAAAGCAGGTAGCACTTGGGCTTCATTTAAATAGGCTGTAGGCAAGGCTGTAAACGATCAGGTTGCTGTAGCGATAGTTGGTGTCTGTAAACTGGCTGCTGTCCTGGTGGGCTCAGGCCAAGATGATGGTAGGTGGCTCAGCTGAATGTACAGGTTGTCACTGGCCTTGCAGAAGCAAGCCTGCCTGATCTTCAGAGATAAAGGAAGAGGGTGCCTCTTCCAAAGGAATATGGGTTGGCAAGAATGTCGTCATTCGTTCTGCTGATCTTGTTATCAGAGAGGAGTTTGTACATCATCAGAATTATTAGTACTTTCCAGAAGCACTCAATCACTTTCACTGGCTTTCTTCCATGATCTTGCACAACTTTTGACTTTGCGCAACTTTTTAAGGAAAAGTTTGGGTTTTTTCCTCCCGTTCTTCCAGCTTTTTTTTTCGGCTATTCTGAACTAAAGTGCAGTTTCTTCATCGTTAGTCAAACATCTCTCCTGTTCTCTCCTTAACATCCAATATTGCCTCACAGAAAAGATATTTTAGTATGTATGGGGAACCAGGCTGGCAGTGGCTTGCAGCAGAATGTGTGAAACAATCCCAGTTAAGTAATTTTTAGTGGAGATAAAACAGCATTTAAAACTCCTGCATGATGTAGTTGACAGCACAATGTCTGCTTTTTTTCTTTACAGAGATTGCTCTGGTGACCAGCAAGCCTGAGAAGGTTGCACCTTCACGTCAGGATATTTTCCAAGGTATGAGAGATCACTGGGTCTCCAGTGCTTGCAGTGTTGGGAGCATCGCCGCAGCCCAGGCGGGAGCAGTGAACACTAAAGTTCACTAAGTGTCTGCCATCTTCTTTTCCTTTCTGTGCAGAACAACTGGCAGCCATTCCAGAGTTTAAGAGCTTGGGTCCGTTATTCAAGTCTTCAGAACCAGTGCAGCTCACAGAAGCAGAAACGGAGTATTTTGTTCGTTGTATTAAACACGTGTTCACAAATCACATCGTTTTCCAGGTAAGAGAAGCTACGCGCTTTTGCCAGGGTGCAATAGGAGTTGGCCCTTAATGATGCCTGGGTGTAGCATAAACAGTGCCCTTGAGAGGACAGCTGCTCTCTTAAGGGAGTTGTAAGGTAGAGTTAAGAGGGTGCATGCATGCTGCTTGCCTCAATGATAAAAAAAAGGATGGAGGTTATGATCCCATCTGTCAAAGAATTCTAGAAAAATTGGAGAGAAAAGCTGTTCAGTGAGAATGGCAGGCTTGATCAGAGATACAGATCTCTGCTGTATGCCGTGGAGTATTGTAGCTAATTTGGGGAAGAATTCTGGATTTAGAAATGTTTCTTCTATGCTCAAGTCCTTTTCCAATTTATTCTTCTGCAGTTTGATTGCACGAACACGTTAAATGATCAGCTGTTAGAGAGAGTCACTGTGCAGATGGAGCCGTCGGACGCTTACGACGTGATCTGTTGCATCCCAGCGCCCAGCCTGGCTTACAACCAGCCGGGCATGTGTTACACCCTCGTCCAGATTCCCCAGGATGACCCCACTGCAGGTACCCGCTGGGAGGGAGCAGTTTTGCACAACAAAGCTCTCAAATGAAGTTTTTGGAGAACAGATAATAAAAAGTTTAGGGTGTGGGATTTGGCAAATGTATCCTAAGGTTCTAGAACTCTTTTTCTCATGGGATGCTGGTTTTTATGTAGAACCTGTGTTTGTGCAAAATAGTATGCACTTTAATTAATCAGTGGTACTGGATGATTAAAAATGGGATTTTTAAGAGGATTCCTCCTTATGTTTTCCTCTTAGAGTCTGAGGGGAAATTTTATATGAAGTTGAAAAATGCTCTGATTACGACTGTGTTGTATCTTCTGGAGCAAAGCTAATGCACATTCTTTCCAGTCCCTTTTTGGGAAGTGAGGGCTTAAGCAGAAGAAACTGCACCGCTAACTTGT
>WHYT01015943.1:45112-55437 GCA_009806455.1 Tetrax tetrax | reverse complement strand
TGTAGAACCTGTGTTTGTGCAAAATAGTATGCACTTTAATTAATCAGTGGTACTGGATGATTAAAAATGGGATTTTTAAGAGGATTCCTCCTTATGTTTTCCTCTTAGAGTCTGAGGGGAAATTTTATATGAAGTTGAAAAATGCTCTGATTACGACTGTGTTGTATCTTCTGGAGCAAAGCTAATGCACATTCTTTCCAGTCCCTTTTTGGGAAGTGAGGGCTTAAGCAGAAGAAACTGCACCGCTAACTTGTTCGGGCTTTTCTTCTCTTCCCCAGTTGCTTGTACTTTCAGTTGCACAATGAAGTTCACTGTTCGTGACTGTGACCCGAACACAGGCGTGCCAGAAGATGATGGCTATGACGATGAGTATGTGGTAAGTTCAGGACTTGTTTTTTTTTTTTTTCCATTGTTGCTAATTCTGAATACACGTGGCCGTTGGGTTGAGAGTTTCCTTTGGATCTGAAAGCCATAGGAGAGAGCAGCAGGCTTACCTGAAACACCTTTTCCAAAATACTGTAGCTTGTAACTTCAGATCTTTCCTCAAAACCTTGTTTCTTCCAGTAGTTAGGCTTCACTGCCCTACGGAAATAGGATTTGTGGGGACAGATAGGAAGAAAGGAATAACTTCCATTGTCTTTTTCAGAACTGTAGCCTACTCTTTCTCTCCACCCCAAGCATTTTGTGCTTGTTAATTGCATTCATGTTATCAATCACTGAAATACAAGTCAGATCTTAGGAAAGTGCCTCTTTTGGGCTTGGAGGAAGTAAAAGCTCCTTCTGGATTCTGAGAAAGTCTCTCTCCTCAAATGCCCAGCAAGGGTTAGAATGGGCTTTGACTCACAACGCAGTTGGCCCATTTTCCGTTCTCCTTTGGCCTCACTGATGTTTTGTGTGTTTTTAAGCTTTACAGTTGACCATTGTAAATACTATTTTTCCTCTCTGCTTTTTCAATGCTATTATTAGGTGCTTCTTCTGAAATTAAAACCAGGCATGCCAGAGTTGTCTTGGCAAAATGCTGCTGTCTCTCTTTCTTTCCCTTTCTAAGATGAGGATCATGTCTGTAGCTGGCAGCTGAAAATCTCCCTTGCTTTTCTGTCAGTTGGAAGATTTGGAGGTGACCGTGTCTGATCATATTCAGAAGGTTTTAAAGCCTAACTTCGCAGCTGCGTGGGAAGAAGTGGGAGATCACTTTGAGAAAGAAGAAACCTTTGCGCTTAGTTCGATTAAAACCCTTGACGGTGAGATGATCTCTCTGTATTTATTGCTGACTCACGTAGTAATCCCAGTCAATCTGCCATGCTGGATATATATTTAGTATGGTAGGCGGAGAATTTGGTGCATTCCAATGTGACATTATGTCCCAGCTTTGTGTTGCAATGTTGGGATTATAGTGGGTGGAATTTTGACAGTGCTCTCTTGCTTGAGGCTTGTTAGAGAGCTGCATTCCTAGGCTGTTAAGACAGCAGAAGGGACACGGCAGGGTGGGTGTGTTGGTGGGGCTGCAGCCAAGATAATGAATGGAAATGGTTAAGCCACATGGGTGCTTAGATTTCTCACAGAAAGCTTGGCACCAACCTGAAGGTAATTTTCTTCTTCAAACTCTGAATGCAGAAGCTGTCAATAACATCATCAAGTTCTTGGGCATGCAGCCCTGTGAGAGATCAGATAAAGTGCCAGAGAACAAAAATTCTCACACGCTCTACTTGGCTGGTAAGTATTCATGCTATTGAACTCTGTTTCCATGTCCCCACACAGATTTCCTCGCCCCGTAGATGAAGGGAACCTGGGTTAGGAGATCCTGCTTTTGTTTTCTATGGAGTTTTTCTGTACAGAAAGCTGAAGTGAACCAGTGAGTTGAATGCAGCTGGTGCTCATTTGCAGCCCGGTGTTGCCAGTGTACTTAGGCCAGGCTCTGTGTCTCTCAGAATGGAGGGGAATGGTAGTGACTCCTTTGAATGAAGAACTTCCAGAGCAGACACCTAACTAAATTCTTTCCCTCTTGTTAACTCGGAAGGAGGTTCCTAGGACCATCTTGTTTTCAAGTTCCTGTCACTAAAGACACATGTGACAGGAATAATTGGCCTGCAGTACTACAGCTTCTTGTTCAATGACTCTACTCCAGGCTTACAGTTTTGGGCAATCCCTGGAAGTGCTCTACAAAACTTTACTGCAGTTATTCAAGCAAAACTGCACTGAACATGGCAGATATTGCTCCATCAGAAGGGTTGGAGCTCAGTGTATTTCAGGCACAGACCTGGTAACTCCAGGTGTGTGCACAGTGATGTTGAAGTGGGACTAGAAGTGGCTTGTCCTGAAGTCTGAGTTGCTTCCAGGAGTGTCACTTCCAAGCCCTCTAGTAGAAGCATAGGAGGACTAGAGTCTAATCTTAGATTCAGATTAGATATTAGGAAAAAAATTTTTACAATGGAACAGGTTGCCCAGAGAGGTGGTGGATGCCCCATCCCTGGAAACATTCCAGGCCAGGTTGGCCGGGGCTCTGAGCAACCTGATCTGCTTGGAGATGTTCCTGCTCCTTGCAGGGGGGTTGGGCTGGATGAGCTTTAAAGGTCTCTTCCCACCCAAACCGTTCTGTGATTCTGTGACTGTCTCTCCATTAAAGGCAAGGGCCCCGAGCCAATGGACTGTGCCTTCTCAGCAGAATTTACAGTACGTGTTGCCTTCTCAAACCAGAAGTGAGCTTCAGCTACTCACTTTCTGGTTTCTACGTATTTAAATCAGCGTTTCTATGTATTTAAATCAGTTTCTGCATATTTAAATCAGCATAGCCCTCCAGCAGCACTTGCTGACTATTTAATTAGGACAGTATCTGTTCTCTTCAGTCTTGGCCTCAAGACCTTAGGGGATTTGGGGGTTTTGGTATTTTTCTTTTTCATTTCCTCTCTCTCTGCAGCTAGACTGAATCTGTCTGTTGGCTCCTGGGTTAAGACTAGATCACCGAGCCTCTCTTAGAGTAATCCCTCAAACGTTGCTTTGTCCTCAGGTGTATACAGAGGCGGCTGTGACGTGCTGGTAAGGTCCAGGCTCGCGCTGGGAGATGGTGTGACCATGCAGGTGACGGTTAGGAGCAAGGAAGAAACACCTGTGGATGTCATCCTGGCTTCTGTAGGCTGAGCGTTACAGAGCATTGACAGTGTGGAAGCCTCCTTTGAAAGCACCGGTTGGGTATTTACCGGATATCAAGCAGCCTGTCTGTCCTTCTGCATGTAGTTTTTATTCTTCAATTTGGTAAATATTTTGTATGATGTTACAGTAGTGGCAATAGTGGCTGGCTGGTACTGAGCCTTTCCCATGTCCCTTCCCGCGTCACTTACACATTCCCACCTAACTTATTGCATCTCTGGCCACTTGCAGTAGAACAGGGAAGTTAAAAAAGATGCAGGTGGTAAGAAAATGGAATCAAGCTTTTTGTCAAAACTGATTTTTATTAACAGAAAATAAACACTGGTCCAAGTGGTGGAATTCATATTAATTACTGTTAATAAAATAGAAATTTCTTGTTCTACTTCTGTCTGCTTCAGTACAGAAAAAGTAGCCCATAATGGCTGTTTACTCAGCAGAAGCCCTTGACTCCTAAAGGGATGCTATTAAATTTCAAACATAAGCAGTTAAAAACCACACAAAACCTGCAGAGCCTGCCCACCTGTAAATTTACGATTTCTGTTCTACACAGAAAAGTCAACGGACAGAGATTAAACTTCACCTATCAAGGCATAGTCAATTCTCTGAGCCTTACGTCAGATAATACCAAACAACAGTGCAGCCTTCTCCTAGGCTCCAAGATGCGAAATATCCTGTATCAAAAGTTGGGAAGAGAGGGGGAAGGAGGGACTTTGCGGTGACTTCCTTGTGAGGCAAGTTCTGCATCTCTCTGCTGATGAACAGGTGGTTTTTTAGTTCCCAAGTCAGGGTGAGGAAGGAAGTAATATTATTTTAATGCTAATTTAAACACCCGTCCCAGATCCCTGCAGCTGGAATAGCTGTTCCTCGGAAGAACACCTGGGTTTTTGCTCGAGCTGGGATTGCGTATTCAGCTTGCTCTAGTGAAAGAGCTGTGAGCTCGCTCCCGTAGAACTGCATGCTACAGCCAAGCGTCAGTGAAGCTCCTGAGATAGTCCCAGGGGCATAGTGTCAGTGAGTGTCTCTGCTCGTTGGACTGAAAATCAGAGAAATGAGGGGTGTGGAAAAAACTTCAGGTTTAGAGTTTGCCTTTGTGAAACTGGACGTTAAAAAGAAATTACCGAAGGCATAATTACGGTGCCTAAACACCCCTTTACAGGCGCAGATACAGCAGAGCATCATCGCCTGCATTTTGGGGGATTACAGATCCAGCTCTCCTGCTGTATTTAGTGCAGGCAAACTTTCAGATTCTTCAGTCCTGACAAGCAGGCCAGGTATTAGAACACTTAGCAGAGGGAGATAATTTAAATTGCCTGCACAGCAGCTCAAAAAAACAGACCAACATCTGTCTTGTGCATCAACCCTTGGCTGCTAGTGCTCCTTGTCCCCGTGGCGTGCAGCAGTGACGGTGAGCAAGGACTCTGGGACTGACATACGCGCTCTGCCTCCCCTCAGGTGCCTGTGGTCTCCCTTGAGCCCTCCTGGCCCTAAATACAGAGAGAGGCCAGTCAAGAAGCAAGGTGAGTGCTGGGCTGGAAGAGCTGGCAGCATCCTGTAACTCTACTTAGGTTGACGGTTTTGTCCGTGCCTCCCTGCAGGGTAATCACTTTTCCGGTGCTGAAAGGATTTAACTGCATAAATGCAGCAGTTTGGCAGACAGATTAGGGGGTTAGTGCAAAGTGTTGGATGTGGAGATAAAAAGAAAGGTTTCTTCCTGCCCCTAAAGCCTGACTCCTAAACAGAGAGCGAGAACTGAGCTGCAGCAGCTCAGAAGGAGTTGATGAAGTTCAGATACGCGTTCAGGAAGCCTGTGGGATCCTCCAGCTGTGGATAGTGGCTAATGTGGTCGTCCAGCACAGACACCGTGGACGTGGGAAGCACCTTCCTGTTGGAAGAATGCAGCAAGGCTTAAGCACAGGACCTGCAGCTCAGCCCACAGCCAGCCAGATGCTACTGGTGAGGACAGTACCCTCTTGCACAGTTGGGATTCTGCCCATAACATGGTTTTGGCACAAAAAAAAAAGCCTGTAGCAGCTGCTGTTGACCACTCTTCCAAGTGCTGGGCTTACTTCATGTTTAGAGAAGACTGCCTCAGTCAATAAATCTTACCCCCGATGTGTTTTTCAAATGCATGACTGATTGGACTGAGAACTGTGACTTTGATGCCTAAAACGGGGAAGCAATTTCCAAAGTGCAGAAGGCTCCTACTGCATCCCCTGGCTGTGCAGGTTACAGGCAGGAATTAAAACCAGCCTCAAGGAAAAGGGAGCCGAAGGAAAAGTCTGAGACAAAATCTCCCTCGAATGAAACCTCAGCTGCGTATTCCCGTTTTGAGGTGGTATTGTCTTACTTGTAAAGCTGAAGAAACTCTGGGTGTGGATTCACAGGGTCCAGGGGCCCATAGATTAGATGCACTGCAAGAGAGAAGCACAGACAGAGCTTTTATACCCAAAGACATCCCTCAACCAAGGGAAGGAGGTCTGCTGCAGATGCATCCTCCTCGGCACGGAGCTTGGGAAGCTGTCAGCAGTGCACTGAGCAAACCAGCTCTTGCTTCTCCGCTCTGGGCTCAAGTGTGGCCTCCAAACCTCCTGCAAACACCAAACCTTGACTTGAGCGGTTGCAACTTCTCTTGATTGTGCAAAACAGCTGGACTTCCCTGAGGCACCACGCTCCGGTGTCTGCAGGGGAAGGGGGTGATTCCCAACACCCCAAGCGGTAAATCAAAGAAAAATGATTCCTACTCACGTGGGACAGAGGTGGACATCAAAGCCCCAACCCAGCGGTCTCTGTGCTTCTTTCTCTGGTTTATGTACTGCAAAATACTGAAGAGAAACCTGTTGTTACGCAGCAGACGGTGCCTCAAGATGCTGCACAGCCTGGAATTTGCACCTGTGCAAGGAGATGGAATCCACGTCTCCCACAGACAGCTCCCTGAGGCAGCAGCAGGACAAAAATCGGTCTGCTGACCATCTCCAAGCTTAGTAAACTGCCCAACTTTGTGGTTTTTTTTTTTTTTTATTATTTATTTTTTTATTTAGGTAGCCAGCAAATAAAAGCGCAAATGAGGTTGGGACTCATGACTCCAGGTCTCGCCCCTGCCAACTCCATGCCCTAAGTGCAGAGTCCAGTTCAGAGACCTGCTGGTGGATAACCCAAGTTCATTTGTGAAGGGAGAAACAGCCTGCAGTCTAGGGAGATGGGACGATAGGCTTTGAGTCCTTCCTGGCTGAGAGGAAAGGAAATTTGGGTCCTCTGCTCCCAGTCAAATGCCGCTGGGTTGTAAAAGGGGGCGCGCTGCTGGCAAAGGTGACGCTGCAAGAATTTGCCACAACGGGCCTTGCCAAGCGGCTGGTGTATCCGTGCTGGGCTTGGGTAAGTATCCCTCGTTATAAGAGGCAATTAGCGAGCGCCCTTGGGAGAGGCTGAGCTCTTTGGTCCTTACTGTGATTTGTCTGGAGATTGTCACCAGCAGGACCAGTTTGCACGCCGAGGGAGGAAGGCCCCACTGAACGGGTATACTGAACTCACAACCACCAGCTAGAGATCTTTCCAAAAGTCCCAAACTGGAGAAAACCAGGTTTAGCTCCAGTTGTTAACAGAAACCCCAAAATTCAAGACCCTAACTTCCAAAGAAGAAAAAACACTGTACATCTCCTGCATTGTCCTTTTCCCACCGCGTGCAGGCTCAGATCCTCCTGACTCCAGACTTTATTTACCTGCCTTACACCATCCCAGCTAAAACCTTTGGTCCTACAACACATTCTAGATTTTTTTTGGGGGGGGGGGCAATGATGTTCCCTGACCACAAAAGAAGCAGCTGGAGGCTCTGGGGAGCCGATGGCCGGGGACCTGGCTGAGCTTCGTTATCCTCTTGAGCCGTGGCGTGGCTCTGCCGGCAGACAGAGGGACGGCGGCGGGGGTAAAACCAAGCTCGCACAGCGATTAACGGCGACGTACCTGTCAACAACGAGATTGCCGTCGTTGGTCCGCACCGCCGTCCACATGTCCCAGTACTCTGCCTGCGAAGGCTGCGTGTAGGGCCCGAAGACTGCCCCGAGCCTGGAAAAAAAAAAAAAAAAAAAGAGTTCGGAGCAGCACGGCAGCAGCCACGTTAGCGCGTGGCTCAAAAACTAGCTGAGGATCGTGGTCGTCCAAATCCACAGGGAAATCTTTCCCAGGGGATCTGCTCACCTGCCAACTACCCGCTACGCTAATTCCTGCGCTGGCCCCCTCCCTGCTTGGCTCACACCCCCCGTACGCGCGGAGACCCGACTCACCCTCTGGAGAAGAAAAAGAAGTTCATCAGCCGCGTGATGACGGGAGACAGAAAACCCCCATCCTTGAGGATCTTGGGCAGAAGGAAAAAAAAAAAGGAGACGGCACCACTCGGTATTGTACAGATGGGTAAATCCTGCCTCCCCAGAGGGCGTTTCCCCCGGATCCCGGTATTGCAGGAATTTCCCAGCTCAGCCCGACCCTCGGTAATGCTGAGATCTACGTGAGGTCTCAACGGTGAGACCTGAGCCAGGTAAAACCCCAAACGCACGGAGTCAGATTTCTCCTCGAGAGGCGATTCAGTACGACTAGAGAGGGTAGCAGCTCACCTTCTGGAGGAACCGGGGGTAGTGCGTTTCGGGGAAAATCCCTGGAAGGATGGAAAAGAACAGAGTTGTAATGCTACAAGTATTTTGCTCCACGTTTTCCACTCTCCTGTGCCATGAAAAGTGACACAGGCAGCCTGAGGACTGACGCTCCTGGTTAATTACGGCACGTTAATTGCAATTTGCTTGGGGTTCGGGTGGTGCTTTCCCTCAGGCGATGGAGACAGGTAGGCCATCCGACCCCATGGATCCCCATCCCACCGTGCCGGGCAAACCTTACCTCCGTTGGATAAACACAGGCTGTTGATCAAGATGCTTCCAGTTTTATTGTGCTCGTACCTGGGGACAGAAGAGAAGAAGGTGAAACACAACTAGACCTTCTCCAGGCTCCAAAAAGTGACCGACCAGCAGGTCAAAATCAGTGTCAGATCATCTCTGCTGCCTTGCTGACCCTGGCTTGGTAAGAAGGAGCTCAGGATGGAAATTAAACATCCTAACAGCTGGGATTTGATGGATGAGAGCCTCGGATCTGCCCACCATGGGCGTGCCCCGAGACCTCCCCGGCTTTGTTACAGGCGCTACATCCTTCCACTTATCTGCTGGAAATCATCTTGACAGGGACAACAAAGAGCTGCCGGAGCATCCGTGGTTGCAGTGACCTGTGGAGCAGCTCCTGCGCGACCGTATCACCATAATCGTGGGACAGGAGATTAATCCTCTGGTGGTGGAGACCGAGGTGACGCACCAGCCCCTCGACGATGCTGGCCTGCTCGAAGATGGAGTAGCGGTGAGGCCTCTGCAAAGCAAAGCGAGAGAGGAGCCGCCGTGAGAGGCTGACCCACCATGAGCCCACCTGCTCCAGAATCAACGCCCAGATGGAGGAACACGGAGTGGAGACCAGCAGTTTGCGACCCTGGACAGAGCAGTTGGGATGTCCTGGACCAGCAGCAACATCCACAAACCCAGGGAAGTACTGCCCATGACCCCAGAGGGGTCAAGGTGTGCTTTGGAGTCACGTCAAACCCAAGTGAAGGCAAGTTGGTGAGAGAGCCGCTCTCCACCACGCACCTTCCCCATCCCTTCCGCTGCGACGTCTTATTCCTTTTCTAGAGGTAAATGGGAGAAGGAACTGGACTGCAAAGGACAATTTTCCAGGGGTGCTGCATGGCAAAAAAAAAAAAGCAACGGCAAAAATCCTCTTTCCAAGCTACTTACAGGCTTGTCGCTGAAACCGAATCCTACAAAATCCAGAGCGATCACCCGGTGAAACCGCTGGGTCAGCCCTTCCCAGATCTGGAAGAGAAATGCCTTTCAAAAACGGCTGACGGGAGCAGGGAGAGGAAAGGTCTGCGGTGATCTACGGCCATGGATGGTCACGCTTCCCTCCGCTCCCCTAGGCAGCACCAAGAAAACTGCAGGAGGTCGAAATTTCCCAAAAAACAGCAAGACTAACTCCCCAACCCCCCCCAAAAAAAAGCCAAGAAATAGTTTGGGTCTTTTCCTCCTGCTTTAGGCTGGAGCGTGGGAAAGGGGAAGGTGAAAGGAGCCTGGCTCCCATTCAAGGCGTCGGGAGAGGATCCAGGCTGATATCCCGGAGCCCGGTGGTACTCCCAGAAAAAAATTCCTCCGGAGCGTGGTTCGCCCCGACCTGCATCCATCTGCTCATTCTCGGGAGAGAGAAACCGCGGGGTTTGCTGTCGGCATCCAACCCCCCCGCCGCTCGCTCCCCTCACCTTGCACCAGTCGTAGCTGGAGGTCGGGAAGCCGTGCAGGAGGACGACGATGTCGGAGCTGCCGACAGCGCCGGTTGAATCTGGGGAAGGGAACGAGGCGCCTCCGGGTCAGCGTTTTTCCCCCCTAATTTCATCCCAGGTGTTGCCGTTCGCCCCACTGGGAGCCCAACCAGCAGCGCCGTGTTACCCCCCCCAAAAAAAAAACCAAGCACGGGTTTGACTCGCACCACAGCTTCCCAGTGCCGGCGTGGCTCGGGAAACCCGGCCAGATGAGCCACTGCGGCCACCAGCACCACTACTTGATGCAACCCCAAATTTGGGCTTTATTTAGCCCAAATTTGGGCTTTATTTAGCCCAAATTAATCGTAGCTGCCCCTGAGTTGCTCCGATGGATAACAAACGCTCCAGCAAAAAGGTTTTCCAGTATTTTTGCCTTGCTGGGACCCCTCGGAGGTTCTCGGGAACCTTCCCCGCCAAGGTATCGCCGCTGCTGCGCAAGAACCAACCTTTGGGGCTTCCCCCAAATTTTGATAACGAACGGCCCCATCACCTCTGTAGAAGATGTTCTGGTCCTTGTAGGTGAAGTAGCCTCCAGAGGACCTCCAGGAGAGGAGAGCCGGGGAGAGCTTGGGGGGCGGGATGTGCAGGTAGACGGCGAGGAGGGGCACGCTCAGCAGCCCCACCTGCACCCACCACTCCTTCATCCTGTGGGACAGAGCGAGGTACCGACTACTGGGATTGCCCCATAACCCCCCACGTCCCCACCAAAAAACCCCACGTCCCCAAAATCCCCACATCCCCATAACCCAACCCTACATCCCCCAAACCCCCACATCCCCATAACCCA
>WHYT01015943.1:7958-40228 GCA_009806455.1 Tetrax tetrax | reverse complement strand
TTTTTTTTTTTTTTTTTTTTTTTTTTTTTTTTTTTCTCTGCTGCCTCAGCTTTGTCTTCCAGCTTAAGACTTGGTTAGTCCAGTTTCTCCATAGCACTTACGTTGCTTCAAGCTGCAACGGGTCTGCACTAAACACCTTGTGTCAGTTCTCTGTTTCTTCAGATACCCACATTAGCAAACTTCAGGAATCAGAATTTAATTGTCGGATAAAGTAAGAAAACCTGGAGCTTTTTAATCAGTAAGGTTAAACATACACGTTTAGCTCAGCGTTTGAAAAGACGTAGTCTGAGATACAATGCCCCTATGCTCTGATTCTGCTGTAATTTACACAAATTACAAATTCAGGTCAATTAAATCTTTTGGTTTAAGAGGCTTTGACTGTAGAGAGTTTCAAAGAACAGCAGGCAAGGAGACCAACTAATGAAACTGCTTCCTGCCCCCAGAGTGCACAGAAAGCACAAAATAAAACAGATTTGGGTCTAAAAGCGACTAAATTTGCCTTCTCCATTTTAATCATGTCTGGACAAGATCTCTCTTGATAACTCTTTTACTTTTCACAAACTCTACAGGTTTGCTGCTCCGATCCTTCCGCGCGAGCTTAGTGCCCGACAGTCCTGCCTTGTGGAGAGGAGGGTCGACGAGAATAGCTGGGTGTTTGCAAAAGCTGGGAATTCACTGGAAATTTACGTTGTCCTCTTTTGTTTTTGAAGATTACAGGTATAGAAAGGATGAGCTGTTTAAAAGGCTGAAAGTGACTACTTTTGCCCAGTTGGTATGTATAGTTCCTTCTCTGGCTTCTGAAAATTATTCTATTTTGTGAACAGCATTTTGGCTTTTTCTAAAGCTTTTTATGCAGTTATGTACCCTTTGGGTGTAATTCTGCTACACTGGCTTCTTTCATAGATTTCCCTTAATAGAAGCAAACCATTCACGTCAAAGTTTTCAGAGTATTTTCTTTATTCTAAACTTTTATTTCATATTTTGGCTTGAGGATTGTTTTTCCCTAAACTGATCCCCGCTGTCTTTCATTGACCCTTGTGTGTGTATCAAGGTATCGTTGCTTGCTTTTCTTTCCTGCAGGTCATCCAGGTTGCCTCTCTGTCTGATGAAACTTTAGAAGTGAGGAAGGAGGAGATCCACAAGCTGGAAGGTAACAATATTTATTGTAAGCACAGGGAGAAAGAGCTGTAGATGGCTGTTGTATGGTGAACTGTGTCCTGAGAGACATCGCTGACTACTCAGCGCGTCTTTTAATTAGAAAGAAAAAAGTAACTTAAGCTGTCACCTGCAGCTGTTCCACTTTGGGGTGCATCGCTCCTGAAACAAAGGCCTTGTGCTGCCAAGTTTATTTCAGTAACTCAGTAGATACCATGGATCAAGAATTACATTTTTATTGAATTCTTAAAATGAGATCTTGAGCTCTTAAAAATCATATGACTCTCTATTGTTTTCAGTACGAGACTCTCGGTAAGTCATTCTTGTAAGAGGATGAAGATAAGGCTGTCTTTAAGAGATGCACTTTCTTCTAAGAATAGAAGCTGGCTTAAAACCTGTTTGTTTATTTCCTGCAGGATTGTAACTCTTCATACCCTATTCTCTCCCCAGATGGTGATTCCGCTGCTCCAAACGCTGACCTCACGGCAGGGACAAATGGCAAAGGAAGCCCGGATGGGATGCCTGCTCCAGTCCTGTTCATCAACAACACAGGAGCTGGGGAATCCTATCGATCCACGCTGCAGAGGTGCCTGATAACAATACACAGTTCTATTCCTATCTTAGCAGATAAATGTTTTTACCCAGCTAGTTATTTTAAATTGCTGCTAGTGGCTTTGTGTTGTATTTATCATTTTGCAGGTGCGGGGATGTGAGCGAGAGCGGGTTGGCAGGGTTTCCTGCCGTATGAGTTTGCTTTCTAGCTGTGACACAACACTGTTGTGACCTGATGGTTGTCTAAATGGCTGACAAGGAAATATGTTTGTGAGATCCGATCCAGGTCCCTGGGTTCCAGAATCCATGTTATGAACTGCTCTGGTAAACTCAGTAACGTGCCTTCCTGGTGATCTTAACGGATTGTGCCGTGGCTGAGAACAAGAGTCCAATTTCCAAACCCGCTACAGCGCAAGTCGAGGTCAGAGATGCCAGGAAGACGCTGTAAGAGGAAGCTTTGTCTTGACTCTTCCCTTGCTACGCCCGTGCGTGTGTTAACAGCAGAGCTGAGATGCTAGCCTGACGGGCTTGACCGCCACGTATCAAAGCCATCAATTTAGTGATCGGTAAAAGTATCTGGAGGTTTCTCTTTGTAACCAATCTACTGATGACATGGGAAACCTCTGCATACCACTGCTTTATTTACTGTCTGACTTGGTGAGATCTCAAAGTTGGCAGCTTCTCAGAATTATTCTCCTTCACCTCAAAGTCACCTAGGACATAAAACACCTGGACTTGCCTGATCCAGAGGAGTTTGTTCACGTAGCAAAGCTGTAGTCTGTTTATTTTTTTTATATTGATAAAAACAAAATCCGTCTCTTATGATGAGCTGGAAAGCCTGAAATAGACTCTCTCCATCTTCACATGGTGCCTGGCTGAATTGGAACGTAAATGGGTTATTGAAACAGCTGATGGAAAACCACTTGGACCTGCTGAAGGGGTACAGGAGTGTTCAGAGTGAGAGCTTGCACCGTAACCTCCTCTTTCCTCTTGTAGCGTGATAAGTGGCGTTGGTGAGCTCGATATAGAAAAGGACACTCCAAAGAAAGCGGACGCTCAGGCCAAAGACACGCCTTATCCTGACTGCCCCTTCCTGCTTTTGGACGTACGGGACCGAGATGCATATGACGAATGTCACATCGTGGGAGGTGAGGAGGCCAGAATCCCACAGCAACCTAGTGGCAGCTGGGGTTGTACACTCAGTTTTTTGTGTCATATTCTGGCTGGCTTCGTATCTTTTTCCCTCGAGGTGGGACATCACTTGGGTGCAGAATGCTCTTAGCGCTCATCCGGTACACCCATCCTTCTTGGAAAGGGATGAGGGGACCGAGCTGATGTTAATCCCTTTTTCAGTGGGTTTCCAAGCCTGCTGAGCTCTTACAAGTCTGTCAGTTGTATTCCAGGTTGTGTAACGGTCGGTGTTCGACCACTGCGTGATTTTTCTCTCTCATTTTCTCCTCTGCAGCTTATTCCTACCCTATTGCAACGCTTTCTAGAACCATGAATCCCTATACAAATAGTATTCTGGAATATGTATCCTTTACCTATAAAGCGCTGGAATTTAAAAAAAAAAAAAAAACAAACAGTAAATTAGGAGGTTGTTGTTGGGGGCTTCCAAAAACACTTGGAGCTATAGCAGTCGCTGTGAGCAGGACAATGCTTAGCCAACAAAATCTGGGTATGTTGAGGAGGGTGGGAAGGGAGACCCTTTATGCTGGTTGTGAACCTGATGGGGCTCTGCTGCCACCATCAGATGCCAGATTCTAGTTCCTCAAAGGCTTTCATGCCTCTTAATTTTGGTGGGAGCTGCCTGAATTTGACTTTTCTTGGGATTTTGGCTGCTGGAAGATAAAGGTGTACAACTGGGGCTACTGTCCCCCACTTTTGCTGGAGTGCTGGGCTTGAGGGATGTGTTCATCAAATCCTTTGCCTTTCTCTCAGCACCTGGATGGGGATTGGCTTTTCTCTGGAGGCCAGAAGGAGCGTTATTAGCTAGGATTAGGCTGATAATTTCCGGGATTGTTAGCTTGAGGACTGCAGGGGAGAGGGGAGGTGGTAAATGAAGGTGCTTCTTGCTAATTAACCTTCACAGCAGTGGTGAACCCTTGCTGCAGGGGCTGCTCTCCGGTGGGGATTAGGCTGTGTCCTTCCAGTGTCTGGCAAGCCCCAGCTACTGAGAAATGAGTGTTAAAGCACAAGAGAAGGGAAGGCATTCCTGCCTGATGCTTATTCATCACGTAGGGAGTGTCTCAGTCTCCAGTCCCTTTTGTTTGTCTCTCTCTTTCTAAAAAGTACAAATGAATCCTTACCTCTTCTACCTACCAGAAAAATGCACATGGAAAAATTATAATTTTGTATGACAACGATGAGAGGTTAGCCAGCCAGGCTGCGACAACCATGTGTGAGAGGGGCTTTGAGAACTTGTTCATGCTGTCTGGAGGTAAGTTGGGGTGGGCAGGACTCCCTGAGATCTCAGGTGGGTAGGTGGAGAGCAGAGAGCAAGAGTTGTTGGAAAGAGCTGGGTATTCAGCTCTGTTGAGTGTTTCATTTGTGACTGGTGAGATCTCTGATCCCATCCTAGCTCACTGGTAACGTGTGATCTGTGTGTCTGCAGGCCTGAAGGTCCTCGCGCAGAAGATCCCAGAAGGTCTGATCACTGGCTCGCTCCCCGTGTCCTGCCCGGTGGCAGCTCCTGCTGGATCTGCCCGAAGAAAGGCTTCTTCCAAAGGGCCGCCTGCACGTGCCGAGAATAAATGGAGATTTTCTGCAGATGATCTCCAAAAGATAAAGTACTACCTGGAAGAGGAGCACATTCCTTCAGACACTGCCAGTAAGACTCCAGGACAAATTTCTGCAGCTGTGTTCTGCAGCTCTTGGGCCTGTCCTGCAGCAGTTCTCTACGTTGCTGTGTTCTTTCCGTCAGATTGCTGGGAGGGGGAGAGGTTTGGTTTTTTCCAGACTGATTGAGAAGATCCACAAAAACCCGTGCTGTGCTGATCCTAGAGAATTTAAATCTTGCGTAGCCACACAATGGCAAAATCCTGGGCCTGCTGAAGGGAGGCATTTACCACTCTGCCCACTATATTTAAATGTCTCTAGATTTTCATCATGATTAGTAGGTTTTTCAAATTCTTTGGCCTGCACAGCTAGATAGAGACTGCCTAGAACCTCCCGCTGAGTTGTTGGTGGGTCTTTCCACCAACTTCTTTTTTCTTTTCTTTTCTTTTTCCCCAGGCCGTCTGAACCGTGGTTCTTCGGGCCGCGATTCCAAGGCGACAGCCGCGAGGAGCAGCAGCGTCAATCCCCCCAGCACCGCTGGCAACGTGGGATCCCTCAGCACCCGCTCGCTCAGCAGGAGCAGCCTCCAGAACCGGCCGTGGAAATAAGCAGCAATGTCATCTTCCGCTGAATAAACGAATGTCCAGGTTCTGGGAACCCTGAGCAGTGCAGCCCGTTTGTCGTTTTAGGAATCCGCGGAGAAAAGCGGTGGCGGTATCCAAATTGGCAGCTCGGGTGAGGCCAGGGCAGCTGGAATGGTGGACGTTTCGTAGAAGCAGGAACGGTATCGCTTTGGCAGGGCTGACTTCTGGGCGCGGTGTCAGGACAGAGTTCATATAACCGATTTTTGTAGGGGAGAGAAGAAACCAGTAGTGAAGCTTGTGACCAGCAGAAATGGTTCTACCAAGCTTATAGTTCAGACAAATTAATTTGTCTGTCACAAACGCTCTCCCTGTGCCGTGCCCGGAACCGCAGAACGCGCGACCAGGAGAACACGGGAAGGTAAATGGACTAGAAATCATCTGGGAGCAAAAACCTCGGTGTTTTGTAGCAGAGATACAGACTTTCAGCAACTTGCCAAAATGTTAGAGAGAGAATTCCCTACGTTATTATTTTTTTTAAAATTATGTTAATGAACAGAAGTGTTTGTAATAAAGATGTTTTTGGAAATAAGGCCCAGTGTGGCACTCCAGCCTGGCAGCTGTGTTTCCTCGTGGCCAGTTTGTGAAGCAGTTCTGTATCTTTAAAGATGAGCTGGAGGAGAAAATAGCTGTATTTTCCCTCTCTTCTCCCTTATTGTCCAGAAGGTTTGGCTTCTAGCTGTGCTTTTTCTGTTTTGTTCCTTGCTGTGATTACAGAGAGCTGCTGTCTGGTGTTTTTTTAATTCTAAATTATATTAAATGAGAGCGTAAGGCTGCCAGATGTGCTGAGCAGGGTTTTAGCTGACATGTCTGAGGGCAAAATCATCCGCTCTGCCCTTCTCCTTGGCGTGCAGGCAGAGTGTCTCCTTGGTTCCACTGTGCACTGGTGGTTTGCTCCTTCTCTGACGTGCCGGAGCGAGTTGCTGGTCCCTGGAGCTGCGGAAAACTGACGTACGTGGAGGAGCCAGTTAGGGCTGACTTCCCCAACCGCCCTACAGGCAGCTGTGAGTTGAGGTTAGGAAGCAGAATGTAATTTTTCCTTCATAAAATGCTTTTCTGATGTTTGGAGGCAAATTGTATTCTTTAGTAGAGCAGCAAAGAGCTTTGCAGTTCCAGTGCCTGACAGAGGCTGGAAATCTATTCCCAGTTACGCTCTTGAAGTGTTTTTGGAATATCTTCTTTAAGGTTAGGGTGGCTGAAGGGAAATTTTATTCTGCCCTCTCACCAGGGTCTCTAAAACCTGGCAGGGACCACGAATCTGGTAACTGAACAGGACGTGAAGATTTCCTAGAGAACAAGTATCACAGCTTTCATCAAACTGGTGCTTCCACCGTACCAGTGCTAGCTGGTGACCCACAGATAATGTGGAACTCCTCGGTGACTAAGCAGAGGTGCCTGCTACAGACATCGGAGGTGGTTACAGAGATCCTGTTCTGTAGCCTTTACCTACAGGATTGCTCTGCTTGGTCCAGCTTTGGCTTCTTGGGCTTGCAGGGGTTTTGTGCATGGCTTTTTAGGTTTCAGTGAAGCTTTTTTGGCTTGCTTTTTTTTTTTTTTTTTTTTTTTCCTCCTCCTTTTTGAAGTAGACAAGTAATCTTTAACAGACCCCAAAATTCACCCATGGTGCAGCCCATCAGGGGATAATTCTGGTGAAAGGGCAAGGTGAGAGAAACTGTATGTAATTTCCAGTTTGACTCAACATCCCTGAGCACGTTTCATCATGTTTTTTGGGTGTCTGTGAGTCTTAAATCTGAGGAGTGCTGATACAGGGACTGACAGCCTAATTCTGATGGCAGCCATCACCTCCGTCCTCTCCAGAGAAGAGCCAGGTGATCAGCACAAACCTCTGATGCTGTCTGGGATCCCCTGGAGGGAGAATAAAGGGAAAGATGAAGTGGCACAGGGCGGAGCAGGCATTTAAAATGTACCGAACAGCGCGCTTCAAGGAGCTGAGCGCCCGTTCAACTGCACATCTATGTTTTTATGTGTGACAAAACCTGATTAGAGGGGGATAACTTAAAGCTCCCAGCTTCCCAAAGAAGTCCTTGGATGCTTTAAGTTGTACAAACCAGCTCCAATTTGTACAAACTGCCCTTCCACCCATCCGCGAAGGATTGCACGTCTCTCCGATTTCCACAGGGATCGTGTACTGTAAGAGTTGGCCTGGTCAGGTGTGAAGATCAAAAGATTAAAGATTTTATTTTAGCCCATCCTTAGGAGGGTGGATGCATCTCGCCGTCTCGCTACCTGCTCTGCTTTCTGACCTTCCTACTCGGTCACGCTTCTGGAGGACTTCTTGCTGCTTTCATTATGAGTGTATTTATTTTGAACGAAGTAGCTTGTCCTTCTAGGTCAGCCTGGTGGGCTTTTCATGAAACGGCAGCGTCACTTCTTGAGGACAAAAAAGTGTTTTTTAAATAGTTTGTCCAAGCAGCCTAACTTGTCCACGCTCTTCTTCACTGGGGAAGCGGACTCGCCTACTGGGGCTTTTAGTTACTGAGTGGTGATGCTGTTAGGCGGCCTAATAAAAATAAATAAAAGCTAAATAAAACTTTCAAAGCAGTTTGGTATGGAACCATCACAGAAATGCCGCGTTTAGGTCTGAACACACAACTTTGTACTTTGATCATTGATGTCCTGAGTCCATTGCTCCTTCTGCAGCACCTCCATTTTTATCTCATCGTGAAATAAAAGCAGTGAGTGAAGTGGCACCTGCGTGATTCAGCTGGTAGCCTGAAAAATGACGCTACCTGACTGCTTTAGCTGGATGTGCACAGGGGAGGTGAGGCTTGAAAGACAGGGACCAGTACAGCACACAACGTCCCACTGGTGCGCAAGTAGGAGATCTTTCAGCTCCGTGAGCGCTGGGAAGTGTATGAAACGCATCCGTCTGGAAACGGAGCTGAGAGCAGTGGTCGTTGTGTTGGCTTAAAGTCCTGATTTTGCTCTCCAGCGCTGGGAGACAGATCCAAAATCCCTGGCTGCTCTGGGCTGCGTGAAACCGGGACGGACAGAACTTGTCCGAGCTGTTCGCGATCCTCCAAGGCATCAAAGGAAGAACTGGATGTGCTTTCCTGTGGTCTTGATGGACTCGTATGCTTTTGGACTCTTGGCCTGGTATTGTTTGGAGGATAGAGTCAAACTCTAAAGAATTTAGGAGTTTTAATTGTTTAAATTAATAAAAAGCAAGTTACACTGTACGGCTGAGTACTTCTTTTCAGTTTGAGCTTTGACAGCCAACGGAGGGCGCGGAGTGGCGCTTGCGGAAGCTGGGAATGGGCAGGGGCTTGGCTCCCCCTCCCCGTGGGACTGCAGCGGGTGAGGAGAGACATCAGTTGGTGTTCAGCCACAAAAACACGCGGAATAAATCACGCTAACCTCATTGTCTCGCATCCCAGATCCGCGCCGGCCCCCGGGAGGGCTGGGGAAGGTGGGCACCCCCCTGCCAGCACAGCTCCAGTGTCTGAGGTCTCTGCTTGCCCAGTAAGTGTCAGACTGAACCTCTTCCCCTGCCATCCTCTGCCAGAGGAGAGGCAAATCAAGCACCTTCCTTTCTTTTACATCCCACTGTTTTCATGCCCTTTTCATCCCTTTTTTGGGTCGCTGCGCCAGTGCACGCTGTTTATGTTGCATGCCGCTGCGTGCACCCGCAGGAGCGCTGAGTCAGGCTCCAAAAAAGCTCTTCAGTGATTGAAAAAAGGGAAAACAACAAAAAAAAACCCCGCAAACCAAAAAAACTCAGAAGAAAACAACAACAAAAAAGGCATTTCTCGTCCTTCTTTCCATTTATTTATTGCATTCTTTCCCCCCCACAGCTCATTCAACCGCCGCTCGCCCTCCCATCCTGGTTAGTAGGGATGATCCCGCGCGTGCAGCATGATGACCTTCAGCGCCAGCCACGTCTCCTGGGCGGTGGGGACGATCTGCTTGGCGGGGAGCAGGAACCCGTAGCGCCCCGTGTCCCGTAGCTCGAAGGTGAAGGAATACTTAATGCCCTGATCGTACGTCCAGTCGACGGTTGATCCGCTGGCTTGATCTGAGCGGGGAAAAAAACCGGGAGGGATGTGAAAGGTGAGTTGCTTTGTGTCACTTTTCTCTCTGAGCCGAGGTGCGAGTGATGATTTTGGTTTATTCTGGGGGGAACCGCTACTGCCCCGCGTTACTCACAGATGGTGGTGATGATGCTGCCGTACTTGTACTTGGTGCCGTACAGAGAAGACAGAGCTGCGACTGCTTTTTCGGAAATCTGGTGCTGGGAATACACAGAAGGGAGAAAGATGAGCCAGAGAAAGGGGGAAGTCTGGGAAATCCTCCAGGAGAGGTTTTATGCTCATGCTAAAGGCGAAAAGGACAGCAAAGCTCAGTAGCCTTGGCCTGGGGCAGTCCCCACGGGCCAGCAGAGGAGCCAGGGCTTCTTCCTGACTTGTCAATGCCACCTTCACGGCACGTGATGGAGGTTGCTCCTCCTTGGAGGAGGAGAGCATCCTTGCATCATCCCAGCCCCTTTAAACCTTTGTGTCAGCCCTACCAGTTCCTTCTGGTCAGGCGCTGGGGTGCTGGTGTAGCCGTAGGGGTAGAGCAGGAGCTGGGAGTAGCTGTGGATGGAGACAAAAGCTTTAATGTTCCCGTGGTTTTTCACAAAGTCCACGATGGCCTTCACCTCGGGCTCTGAGTTGGCGTAGGGTCCTTGGTACGTCTCCGAGCAGGGGTTTCTGCTGGCGCCAGGCCCTGTGGAGGACAGTGAAAACACAGTGTGGGTGTTTGGTGGCTTTAGTGGCAGTTGAGTGGCTCATAGAGTCACAAGGGCGAAAAGCCCTTTCCCATTTCCAATCACGAGCTTTTCCCACCCCTCAGCTGCTTGGTGACCAGCGAGGAACGCTCTTGGGGTTCCTCCTTTCTACGACGGCTTTCATTTGTTGCCCCACTGTGCTGGTCACTAGGGGACACCACAGCCCTGGTGAAGCCCAAACCCACGTCTCTACCACAGAGGGCAAATCCCATCCCTTGCCCAGAGGACATCAGTGGATCTTTCTGAGCCAGAAAAGGCATCAGAGCCTCCACCTGGAGGGCAGAACCCCTCCATGGGGTTAGCAGGACAATTCTGACCTCCGAAACCTGCATCCCAGTTGCGGTTGGGGTCCACGCCAACACATATGGAGCCTGAGTGCTTGGACCTGGTCTTGCGCCACATGCGATTCTGGAAGGGCAGAGCTGTCTCAGCTCGTGCCCAGGGCTGGAGCTTCACCAGCCTCGAGCAAATGGTGGGGGATGACATCTGAGGGGGCTAAGGGGTCATGGTGGTCCCCCTCCCACCCCATGGAAATGTAGAGAAGGAGGATTTGGGCTTTCAGGGGCCTCTAAGTATAGCACCCAATCCTGCTCCCCAGCCCCATCTGAGCTAGGGAGAGGAAAGCCGGGGCGGTACCTGAGTTTGGGTGAAGACGAAGCCATCTGGGTTGGTGACTATCTCCAGGAAGATGTCCATCTTGTCCAGGACGGAGGCCAGACCTTCGTCATTCTCGTGATCCAGAACAATCTAGAGAGGATGGCAGTCTGAGGTTCCCTGGCACTGCTGGAACACCATCCTCTGTGGGGTTGGCTATCCAGCATCTGCGGTGACTGCAGGACCTTGTGGCCCTTTGGGGACGTAAGACGTCCAGGAGACGCCCGTACCTTCTTGGCGAACCAGACGCCGCTGGCCTGCGTCACCCATTCGCGGGAGTGGATGCCGGTGTCGATCCAAATGGCCGGGCGGTTCGTTCCCCCTTTGCTGAACTGGAAGAGCAGAGAGGTGGGGAGACTGGCATTGGCCCTGGCCCTGCTCCCATCTCCGATCAACCCTACGAACCCCAAATCCTCACCTTGAGCACGTAGAGGGGGCGGTTCTCTGTCGACCGGCCGATCTCGAGCTTGCTGACCAGGTTGGGGTTTTCAGCCACCAGCAGGTCCATGAAGGCGTGGATCTGGGGGGGAGAGGCATGAGGGGGGTCACACCCCACTCCCCCCCTGCTCTTGCTGCTTGTGGAGCAAAGGGCTTTGCAAAACCAGTTCCAGGATGCAATTTTTTTTCTTTTTTTTTTTTTCCCCCCCAAAATGCCCCAAATCTTGTGCTTTCTCACCTCATCCAGGTTATGGTAGGCGTCATAGTTGAAGGTGCTGGTGGAGAGCGGCAGCTGGCGGGGGCTGCGCAGCATCTCCATCTGCTCGTGGTCCACCAGCGCCTGGGGGACAGAAGGCAGGATGAGACCTCGTCCCCTGTGGCACTGAGACCTTGTGTCTCACCCGCCTCCCCGCTGCCACCGCTGACCTGCACGTCCTCGATCATGATGGAGTAGGAGACGCCGTTGGCCTCCAGGTGGGCTTTGAGGGGCTGCAGGCTGGGGAAGGGCACACGGATGTCGACCGGTTGCGCGAGGCCGCGAGGTGCCAGCCAGAAATCCAGCTGGAGGGGGAGGAACCGAGAGCAGGGGGTCAGATCGCACCTCGGGCTGCCCCCCGCACCAGCTTCTCTCTTGCTTTTCACCAGCTGGTCCCCAACATCCCACATCCAGCCCCATCCTTGCTCTGCCATGTGACTTAGGGGGATGCAAAGCAAGGGACATCGTGCTGGGAGGTGTCCCCAAAAGCCACCCCTTGCCACTGCACCCGGTACCTGCAGCTCCTCAAGGTCCTGCAGCTCCTGCACCTTCTGCAGCTCCTCATCGCTGGTGGGGACGATGCGCAGCACCTGGTGCCTGCGAGGTCAGCGGATGCTGTGGGGGGACGTAGGGCCAAGCTCTGGCCCCTGTGGGTCCGGCCTAATCCTCACCCCCATCTGCACCCCCACCCCAACCCTGGGGATTTCCACTGAGCCTTTTCCCAGGGGCCGTCTGTGCCCCCTCTGAGCTGAACCAGCTCCTTCTGCCCCCACCGATGCCGCTGTCCTCATCCCTGCCACCCCCCGCCGGCCGGACCCCCTACCCAACAAAAGTCTCGGTGCCGGCGACCGCTGCCACCAGGGCAGCCAGCAGCACGAGGGCCCTCATCGTCAGCCGAAAAATCCCGTCCCGTGCCCCAACAGCACCCCAGGGCCTCTTAAATCCCATCGGGACGGCGGCCCCCAGCCCGGCCCCCCCAGCTGTCTCCTTTCCCAGGGCCGTGAGAAGGCTCCTGCTGGCACCGGCCAAGGTTGGGCACCGCAGCCCCGCCGTCCCCCCTCTGCGGCACTCCCAGTCCCGGCCAAACCTGTCCTGGGAACAGGCCAGAGCCGTCTGTGAGTCACCCTCCGGCAGCGCAAGAGGCGGGGAGATGCCAAAATCCCACCGCCCACCGCGCTGGCTGCAGCTCAGAGCTTTGAGGAGGAAAATGGCAAAATTGGGTTGAGAAAGTGCAAATTTTGTCATGGGGGGGTTCAGCAACATGGGGATCTAAACGTCCACGTTTAGGGTGGGGCTGGCGGAAATTGGTTTAAAGTTCAGTTCGGGACAGAGGCCACAGCAGTTGCTGGTCATCCCAGGAAGAAAAAATAAAATAGCAGATGCCTGAAAGCGCTTTGCAGCCAGCGATGGCCCCGAGGGTGCCCAGTGTCCCACGTTGCAGCCCCCAGGGAAGGGACGATGGAGCAGTGCTACCCAAAACCTCAGAAAATTGGGTTTGGTTGCTCAAAATCCACCCATCCCCTCCCAGGACCTTCAGGGCTGTTGGCCCCAACGGCCAGGGACTTGTAGGACTGGGAATCCCTTTTCACCCCTTTTTTTTCTTTTCTTTTTTTTTTTTTTTTTTTTTTTAAGTCTCACATGAAAAAATAAAGACACCAGCCAACCATACTCTCCAGGATTATTTATTGAGACGACAGGACGCTGTGGGAGGCACCGGGTTCAGTACGGATGCTCCAGGACACAGACCATGATGTCCCGCAGCACTGGCCAGGACCTTGTAGCGGTGGGGTGCTGGGTAGGAGGAAGCCGTAGCGCCCCACGTCCCTCAGCTCGAAGGCGAAGGAATATTTCACCCCATGGTCGTAGGCCCAGTCGATGGTGGTGCCGATGGGGAGAGGATGGGAGATGTGACCCCAATGCTGAGCATTCGTGGTGGACACAACGCTGCGGGATGAGGAAGGGAAGCTTACAGATGGTGTCCACGATGCTGCCGTAGGTGTATTTTGTCCCGTTTGCAGCAGCCAAGGCGCTCACTGTCTTTTTAGCGAGAGCCCACAAGTGGTGAGACCTGGTGGTCCAAGACCTGGGGGGCAGCAGAAGCCACTGGGCAGTGGGATCTAGAGCCTAGCATCGCTTCCCACCCCCTCTGCTCTTACTTTTCCCCAAAACACCCATAGTTTTTGATGAATGGGAGGTATATCTTGCAATTGTCCTCCTTCCAAGAACCAAGTGCTGGGCTTCAGTGTTCAGGCTGCATCTAATGAGAGGAGCAGAGAGGGTCCTGGGATGGTATGACCTGACTCTTCCAGCAAGGCTGGGACTTGCAGCCCCACATCTACGTTTTGGGGTCATCTCACCAGTTCTTGGTATCTGGGCACAGGTGCTCTTGTAGCGGTAGGGGAAAATCGGCATCTGGGAGTAGCTGTGGATGCAGATGACTGATTTCATGTTCCCATGGCCATGGATTAACTCTGTGATGGCTTTCACGTCCCTCTTGGAGAGGGCCATGGTAGGTCTTGGAGCAGGGGTTGGTGCTGGAACTGGAGCCTGGGGCAAGGTGGAGGAGGCACCGTGTGGAGAGGCTGCCCCAGGGAATGGCTTCTAGTCTCCAGGCTTCTCCCCTCCAGCAAGAAGCTTCGATGCTTTGAGGCATGAACAATGCCTGGCGTTGGGACCTGGCGATGTGGCTCTCACCTCCAAAACCTGCATCCCAGTTTCAGTTGGGGTCCACGCCGATGCAGTGGGAACTGGTGTTGATGGACCTCATCTTGCGCCACATGCGGTTCTAGGAGCAGATGGGAGTGAGACCATCACAGGGATATGAATCCCCCTACCTTGGGGGACAGATGACACCCTCCTGCCCAACCATCTCTGGAGATGGGAAGAAACCACCTCCACCCACTCGCTATTCCACATGGGGACAACCCTCCAAAAAACACTCCACCCAAAAACCACAGCCAGCCACGGTTGCTGGAGCCAAGCTCTAGGACAAGTTACCCCCGCAGTGTCCGCGCACTCAGAGCTGTGTGTGAAAGCAAAGCCATCAGGGTTGGTGACAATCTTGAAGACGTCCATGCTGTCCAGGATGGTGGTGACAGAGGGGTCCTGGCCGTACTCCTTAGCAATCTGCATGGGGAGGGGAGCGGGAGGTGCCTTGGAGGCCCTTGGGGACAAGGGATACAACCAAGCAGCACTGCAGAGAGGTGTTAAAAAAGGGCTGGGGTAAGAATTGGGGTCCCAGGGCACGTGGCTACCTTGTTGGTTGCCCAGACACTGGTGGCTTGGGTCATCTATTCCCGCGAGTGGATGCTGGTGTCCAGCCGGATGTCTGGCCAATTCAGTCCCCCGGTGCTGAACTGTACGGAGAGGGGGGATTTCAGCCCCGTGTCCTCCCTCCCAGGGTTGGACAAGGCGAGGGTGCCCCCAGTACCCACCTTCAGCACATACAGGGGTCTGTTCTCGTAGCTCTGCCTCATCTGGCTCTTGCTAACGAGGCTGGGATGATGGTCCACCAGCATGTCTGTCTACTCTTAGATCTGCAAGGAGGAGCTGCTGGGTCACGAGGCTCACCCTGGCTTTCCTTTTGGTTTTTAGGGTATCCAGCACCAGATCCAACAGGCAGAGCTTCCTTGGAGAAGACCTGGTTCTTCCCTGGAGAAGACTAGGTGCTTGAACAGGTGTGAGCGGGGAGGTGCACATCAAAAAGGCTTTTGCAAAAGCAGAATGAACGGTGAGGGGGAAAAAAAGCTCCGAGATCCCCCAAAACCATCACAACCTCCATAAGCCACCCACTGGTTCCAAGCACAGGGTTTGATTCCCAAAAGAGCTGAAGATGTCTTCCAGCGAGGTGGGGAGGTGCAAGGAGAGGCCACGCTGCACATGGAGGGATGCTCTGTCTCCCAGCTCAGATAAAACCTCCACCCAAGAAGGAGAGATGTGTCCTGGGGGTCTCACTGCCACACAAATGTCACCGCAGGGGTGTAACCGTGGCATGGGCTAAGCATAACCCCAGCAAGATGAAGCAAATGCTCTGCAAAGCACCTCGTCTGTCACATGGTAGGAGGCAAAATCAACCGTGTTCCTGCTTCTCTCTATCCTCCTGGACTTCGTCATGGTTTTCTTTTCCTCATCTTTTCCTCAAGTGTCCAGCTCCGCAGCCCCCAACAAAAGAAGGATGTGGACCTGTTGGAGCAAGTCCAGAGGAGGGCTGGAGCAGCTCTGCTGTGAGGCCAGGCTGGGAGAGCTGGGGCTGCTCAGCCTGGAGAAGAGGAGGCTCCGGGGAGAGCTGAGAGCGGCTCCCAGTGCCCAAAGGGGGCTGCAGGGAAGGTGGGGAGAGACTGTTCAGCAGGGCCTGGGGTGACAGGACGAGGGGTGATGGTTTTAACAGAAGGAGGGAGATTCAGACTGGACAGTGGTGGAGCACTGTCCCAGGTTGCCCAGAGAGGTGGTGGATGCCCCATCCCTGGAAACATTCCAGACCAGGTTGGCCGGGGCTCTGAGCAACCTGATCCGGTTGGAGATGTCCCTGCTCCTGGCAGGGGGTTGGGCTGGATGGGCTTTGAAGGTCCCTTCCCACCCAAATCCTTCTGTGAGTCTGTGATTCTAGTAATTACAATTAGTAAAGCAGATGTTTGTGACAAATTACTACAAAACTACTAGCAGAAAAGCAAGCATATAAACATACATATATTTATGATTAATTACTTATATGCACAGTTATATCTATTAAAAATTCAAAATATATGTAATTTAAATTATTACCGGTGCCTTTTCTCAAACCACTCCCAGGAGTGGGGCCGGCTGACGATGGATGAAGTCTCATTTCAAAGATGATGGGCGTCATGGAGCCTGGCGTCCCCGGCAACGGTCCGAGTGGTCACACGGGGATGTTCACTTGGGAGCAATGCTCAAAGAGAGAGAAAGAGGAGCTCATTTTTGGGTAGAAAGTGAGTTATTTTTCTGTCTTTAGTGTAGATACATGACGGGGCACAAGGCAGCAGCTCCTGGAGTAAGCATTGTTGACTTTTGCTGTCTTAGGAGGTCAGTTCATTATAGCAGCGTCTTTGTTGCGTGCTTTTCTACGATGGCCCTGAGCTCCCACCCATGCTTGTCAAGGATGCTCCAGGTTCCTGGGACGGGTTCCCGGGCTGGCAGTTCTCATCTTGGTCAGTTTTTTAGCAGAATCTTCTAACAGTGGTTCTTGTTTTTTTTTTTTTTTCTTTCCTGTTAAAACCAGGTCATTTTTTTGGTCACGCTGACAGCAGAGTGTGCCATGCACAGGGGTCATTTACGGCTTCGTAACGTGGAACTGGTGGTGTTGGTGATCTGGTCTTGGTTGGTGCTGCCAGGGTAGAGGTCCTCATTGAAGGAGAATCACGGGGTAGTTGAGGTGGGAAGGGGCCGCAGGAGGTCTGGATCCAACTTTCTGGACAAAGCAAGGTCAGCTCCGGGGCAGACCAGGTCCTTCCACATTGGGTCTTGGGGTCCTCCAAGGATGGAGGCTGCACAGCCCCTCTGGGCGATGTGTTCCACTTCTGGACTGTCCTCCTGGTGGAAAAGTATTTTCCTGTGTCCAGCCTGGCTCTCTCTTGTTTCAGCTGATGCTGTTGTCTCTGCCATCACACTTTGTGATGAAGAGCTTGGCTCTGTTTTCTCAATAACCTCTTCATAGGGCTGAGAGGGTCCTTGTTAGGTCACCCTACCCCAAACCTGTCTCATCTCCTGGCCAAGCAAGCCCATCTCCCTCAGCATCCCATCATGGGACACATCCTTGTGTTCCTCCTGGTGGCCTCTATCAGTTTTGCTTCAGGTCTCTTTGGTGCCAAGGATCCGAAAACCAGACACAGTTGTCATCAAGCCACAGGCTTACAAGAAGAGGGCCCAGGCAGCCTCAAGATCTTGATGGCTGGATGGAGCTTCAAAGCCAGGATGAGGCCACAGATATACAACCATGGCCAAGGCTCCTCAGGCCCTGCAGCTCCTGCCCACGACTCGCCACAAGGTCCCCACTCTGGTGGCAGGAGGTTGGCTGGATCCAAGAGCCAACCCTGTACCCCGGGCGCTCCTTGTCAGCTGGGTTTTACCAGTGGTGTTTTTGTCAACAGCTGGAGGAGAGGATTTTGGAAGGGTGGGCCAGTTTGGGAAGCAAGTGCCACCAGCTGGGGCCATGAGGGAGGAGACAGGGACGCGTGCGGGGAGCACCAGCTGCCCCATGCTTGGGTTTGCTCTCCAAAATGGCTACACTTAACCCAAAACCAAACCCATGTGGTGCTTCCCGATACCTCAGCTGAACCTTCACCTCCCTTCCCCTGCCAACAGCCTCGTGTCCTTCAAGTCTGAACTAACATTTTACCCGCCGTGTCAGGCGTGTTTGCTCTCCCAACAAGCCCAGGGAGAAGTGAGTAACCACCAGCTGCTGGAGGGATCACAGGACATCGAGATAAATCTGTCAGATTTCACAATCACCACAACAGCAGCGGGTCTTGCTAATCTCTGACCCCTCGCTGGCTCCCGTGCACGGCCCTGAGCTGCGTGCTCGTAATTCCCAAGAAATTAGCAGGCTGAACGGCACAACGGGGGAGGCAGGCTCTTGGGAGACTGCGGAATGGCCGTGCTGGGTAAGAGCAGGTGTCCTCCCACCTCCATCCTCCCTCCAACCGTGCCCACTGGTAAAATCTGGGAGGGAGAAAAGGGGCAGGACAAATATATGGGGACATCAGGGCAGGAGGCTCCCCCTCCCTCCTCTCCACTCTCCCCGCTCCTCCTCTCACCAGAGATGGCTCTGACACGTCACTAGCCACACGAGCGGTCACACCGTCCCTCCTCTCGTCACCGTTCCTACTGTGTCTCACTGCGACGGACTGCAACCGTGTCCTAAAAACTTCTAAGGGGTCTACCACGCACCCAGAGATGCAGCGAACCAGACAAGCATTTTTTTTTTTTATATATGCAGACATCTATTGCTGCAGGAGGGACGCACTCGGGGTTTTTATTCAGCCAGGTGCCACATCATTACAGCTGTCTCAAGCAGGGCAAGGGAAGAGGATTTATGAGCTTGCTGCTCCAGACGGCCAATTCCCACCCCAGCTTTTAGTACGGATTGTCTCGCACATGCTCCATGATTTTTTTCAGACCCAGCCAGGTCTCCTCTGCAGTTGGGATAATTTGGTTGGCTGGCAGGAGGAAACCGTAGCGACCCGTGTCTCGCAGCTCAAAGGCGAAAGAGTATTTGATGCCGTAATCGTAGCTCCAGTCAATGCTGCCTCCGCTGGCTTGGTCTGAAAGAGAAAGGGAGAAAACCCAGCGAGGTGAAGAGAGGATTGATTTGAGTTCTGCTGTCCCACTTTTTATATTTGTGAGGGACAAGTATTGGGATTTTATGCAAATGCTCTGCTTGGTGGTGTCACTCTATGGAAGCATCACTGCTTCCAAGAGGGAGAGACCTTGCAGGGCAACAGAGTGTTGCTCTGGGAGAGCCCATAAAAGCTCAGACTAGCAAAACACTCACAGATAGTATTGCAAATGCTCCCCACGGTAAAGGTGGTGCCGTACAGGGACCGGATGGAACTGGCAGCAGCTCTTCCCAAGGCATCCTGGAGAGGAGGAGATGAGGGACGAGTCAGAAAATGGCCACATTTAATGAGACTAAATGTTAAATTTTCTCCAAACCTGAACCACAATCAGCGAAACCTTCCAATGCTCAGTGGTCAACTTTGTGCTCGCTTCAACTACGCAATGGGTGGTTGTAGAGAAGATGGAGCTGGGCTCTTCTTGGAGGTGCAGGGCCAAAGGATGTAGGCAAGAGGGGGAATTGCATTTACGTATCAGGGAAAAAGAAAATCCGCATGATGGTGGGGAAACTTTGGGAAGAGCTCAAAGAAGCTGTGGAATTTTTCTTTAGAAATATCACAACAAATCAAACCAATTAATCAAAACGCAGCTGGGCAAGGCCCTAAGTAATCTAAATGAACCTTGAAATTGACTCTGACGCCAAAGGCTGCTTGCTTTCAGCAGTGTCAGCCTAAAGACCTCCAGGCATCCTTTCCACTTAAATGGTGAGGTCCGTGTCCCCTCAAAGATATTATTAGAGCTGCGATGCTGTCATTAAAGCAGAAGGAAGGAAGCAGGGATGAGCAAAGAGGGCTCAGAATGGGTGAGGATGGGACGTGTTTGCGTATGACCAAGATTTCTCTTTTGAAGGCATTGCGTTGCACCAGGTTTTTGTTCGCTCTCACGCGTTGTCGCTGTTAGGGATGGCAGCGTTTAGTCTCTTGTTTTTATCCTGATAGCTCACTGTAACGCTTGAGTACAGACAGCCAGCTGGACAGAACAGAGGGAGCTAAAGCCAGGTCATTATGTCTCACCAGCTCAGCATAGTCGGCCGGTCTAGTGCATTTATAGCCGTAGGGATACATCAGGAGCTGAGAGTAACTGTGGAGGGTGAGGAAGGCCTGGATGTTTCCGTGATTCTTAATAAAGTCGACAACAGATTTAACTTCCACCTCTGAGTTGGCCCTGGGCCCGTGGTAAGAATCAGAACAGGGATTATTGCTGGCTCCAGGACCTGTCGGTGGAAAGGGGGAACAAAGGCAAACCTGTGAGAACTGACATTCATGAAAGGTCAAGGCAGACCAACACAAAGCCAGGCTTTCCTAAGAACAGGTCTTCAGCCAAAGGCAAGGCTTTAAGTGCTGATAAATGCTCGGACAGCAGCGACAGAGCATGAATACTCAAGGGATGTACTTCTAGAAGATATAGATTACTGCCTTAATCTTGTGCTCACAGGCAATTAATCAATGCGAAATTGTCTTTACAAAAGACAGATTGGTCTTTTGTCCAAGGTCAAAAGGTCCACCCTATTGGACCTTTTTCTTTCTGAATCCCTTATATTAAGACAAATGCTGTCCTGTGTGACAGGATCTGGGAACATGAAAGGGAACTTTCTTCTTAGTGACAGCTAGAATCCAGAAACTTTATTCCTACCTCCAAAACCTGCATCCCAGTTCCTGTTTGGATCAACTCCAACACACAGACTGCCTTGATTCTTGGAGCGGGTCTTCCGCCACATGCGATTCTAAAACGAAGAAATGCTACAGCTTCAAAAAGGAGCAAATCTCAGTCCTTGCATTAAAACTGCCACCCAGAAATAGTTGCCATTCACCAGGAAGTGATCCTAGGCATGAGCCTAAGATTATTTCCGATGGGCCGACTGCCAAGAGGAGTCAATGGACAAAAATTGAAGGGCTGGTGAATTGGCAGTGGGTTAAGATGAGTCAGACAAATAATCAGTATCTTTGGATGCCCAAGTCTTGTGTAACTCCTTCCTACAGCATTAAGAAATGGACTTTCAGAGCCTAGCTGCCTTGCATTGATTGTTTGCTTGGCAGAGCACGGCAGCTTTCCAAATCAGCTTAGACACACAGCACGTTACTCACTGTGGTGTGCGTGAATACATATCCATCGGGGTTTAAGACCGCCAGCAGGAAAACGTCCATTTTGTTCAGCAGAGAGGTGATGGATGAATCCTTCCCATAGTCAGAGGCAATCTAAGTGAGACAATATGGTACGCTGTGATTATCAATGTATTTTTTTCCCACATGCTTATGCTCTGACAGCTAGGTACAGAGGCAAGTCTGGCTTTCAGGGCAGGCAAACAAGAAATACTAGTTATCTGTTGGTCATAACTGTTCCTCATGAGACTTAGCGCTTGGAGAGAGCAATGAATCTGGTTTACTATTTTATCCTGAAGACAGGAAGTTAATGGAAGAGGGCAACCAAATTTTCTCCTGCCTGCCCCAGAGAATGGGCCAAGACTGGCACTAGGATTGAGATGGATTAGCCAGGCTGGGAATACACAGCTGCTGCACTTCTCTCGTGGCCTCATCATTTTCAGCAGAATTTAAATGCTCATGGAAGCGGAAGTTTTGGCACTTTTGTGGAAGATAAACAACCACACAGCGTTCCTCTGTCTGCAGTCCGAAGCACCAAACTAATCTTCAAAAAGTCCTCAGTTATTTATATAACTATCAACCCTGCAGTCCTCAACGATTTCACCTGAACTGCTACAGTTTGTCTACCTGAGCTTCTCCAAGCTGTTCTAACAATGCACAGCATTTTTCAATTTTTTTTTTTTTTTTTTCTAGGCAGCTGCCATATCCTCTCTGGAGTCGGCTGTTTTAAAAGGGGTGAGGGAGAGTTAGCAGAGCTGGCTAAACACATCCAGGTGTGATATACTTTTAAATAGTCAGGTGAATTCCCAAGATAACAGAAAAAACAATCGCTGCTGAAGTGACCTTTTTAGCTATCCATAGGGCACTTGCTTGGGTAACCCACTCTCGGGAATGGATACCGGCATCAATCCAGATTGCAGGACGGTTGCTTCCCCCGGTGCTGAACTGTCAAACAAACCAGAAAGTTTTAAAACTCTCACTGACACCTGTTAGTCAAGAACATCCCACCTAGAGCGGGATGCTCTGGACTGAATTGTGCTGTATCTATAATGCAGATGTATATTAGTATATTTACACACATAGGTATGCACACATTCCGTGATACGTGTCATACCTTCAGCGCATAGAGAGGCCGCTTTTCATAGGATTCCCCTATCTGGAGCTTACTGATGAGGTTGCTATACTCAGATGCAAGGTGATCCAGTTCTGCGTAGATCTGAAATGAAAAGTCATGATGACATTTACAATACATTTATGTATAGCACTGCCCAGAACACTTGTAGGACCTGATAAAATCTACTTTTTTTTTCTGCCTTCATTACTGTGACCTCTTCAAAGCCCCATCTCACCTTACATCAGTGTAGTCAGTACTGTTCCTAACATCACAGAGTAGAAGGAAGCACTGCTATATCATCAAGATCCACTTATGTCAGGAACAAGGTCAAAACTCTCTTTAAGAACTTCTGGTAGTGAAAATACCTTACCCTCTGCTCTGCTTGATGGCTACTGGCTTCCTGTATTTCCTTACTTCAAAATTCATTTATTTATCAATCTCTTTTGAGGGTCAGAAGGAAGGGTTTTGCCAGAACTCTGCAGAAGAGTTTGTGAAAAAGTGTAATCAACACTTGTCTGTTTCAACACTGTGTCAGAAGAGCACTGGCTCATAGGACTGACCACAGAATTAATCCATTTAAAAACAATGTGCCAAAAGAACCTGGAAAGACATTTTAGATCCTAATATAGGGTGTTTAATTGAAGACAGCATGAAAAAAAGGACAGAAAAACTCCTCTTCACGCAAAGCTGAGGTACTCACAGAATCTAAAGAGTGGTAAGTTCCATAGTTGAAGGTGTTGCTGCCACGCTCCCTTTGTTGATTGTAGGTCATATCTTGCTTTTCTTTGTCTAGAACAACCTAAAAGAAGCCATTCAAATGCTGAAAAATAGCCTACTGAATTTGCAGACTTGTGAGCAAATGTTTATCTCAAATAATGACATGATGGCATTGCATACTGGCCCCAGCCCCAGACCTGAGCTTCCCACAGCTATGGAGCAAACAGATCGTTCTGCTGAGTGTATCTGTAGCAATGTTTAAATGGTCAGCATTAAGTTTTAAATGCTTGTTAAGATGAATAATAGCATTGGAAAGCTTGTGGGGGGTGGAGCGGGAAAGGCAATGTTTCTGCGGAGTTAATGCTATTTTAAATGCCATTTTGGGATTACTGCTCATGAAGAAATGTTGGATTAGTGACCAAGGGTGTGACTTTTCTCTCACACAGTGGTATGAAGTGCTTTCAAATTATCATCCAGAGCTGCTCTTAACACAGTTTACTGAATTATGAGTAACTGATGATTCCCAAACGTCTGCGGCCAAAAGAGCACACAGTTCCTCCGGGGTTATCGGAAGAGCACCATGGAACCCGAATTTATTGATGTCACTATTCAACATGGTCTTGGATAGCATCTGCAGAGTCATCTCCATAGCTTCCTGGCACAGCAGTGATCATCTTTGAGAAATTAATCTTCAGAGTACAAAAACAAGGGGAGGACCTCATGGAAAACAGGATATAGAAGAGTCCATGAACTAATGAATGAGGCCAAATTGTGACTCACTGCTTCTTGCCAAAGGATATAAAAGCTCATCATGTGCCAATGGCATCGCCTACCTGCAGATCTTCAATCAGGATGGAGTACTCGATCCCATAGGATTCCAGGAAGGCTTTGACTGCTTGGATGCTGTTAGCAGGGATTCGCACATCCACAGGGAGGGCAGAGGTGGAGGGGTTTATCCAGAAATCAAGCTGAAAAAAGAAAGGAAAATGGAAAAGCATTCTGCAAACAGCTCTTCTAAAGCTTTAGAAACACTGATTTCTCCCAAATTGAATGACTCCTGCTGTATGGTACCTCACTGTCCTTACAGCATGCTCTGTTAGAATCATAGAATCATAGAATGGTTAGAGTTGGAAGGGACCCTCAAAGGTCATCTAGTCCAACCCCCCTGCAAGAAGCAGGGACCTCCCTGACTAGATCAGGTTGCCCAGGTTGTTCTTGAGCTTGGCCTCACCACAACCTTGTATCAGTTAATGTGACAAAGTGACAAACTCACAAAAAAAAAAAATTTAAAAAAAAAAAAAATCTGCAGGAGGCTGAAGCCAGCATTTTCACTGACTTCTGACTTTCAGCCATATCAGCAAGATGAAATTTTAGTCTTCTACGATGATAATTTAACTATTCTCCCTTTTACCAGAAATAGTTTCAAGAAAAGCTCCATATTACAGTATTAGCTAATAGGAAACCAATTGTTTTATTTCTCCTTTGGCAGGGCTTTTCTATTTTAGTTTCTATACCGAAACAGAAAATTTTAGTTTCTATACTATTCAAATCAATATTTTTAAAGAAAGTGATAATAAAATTTCTCACCAATAGCAATGAGAACAGTAAAAACCTAGAATTTCACAGAGTTTTCCTGCTTAGCTAGAACATTGACTCTAATAAGTTCCTTCCACAATGCTGAGAGACAAGTACAAAAACATTGGCATCTCCACTTTAAAGACAAGCTTTTCGATACTAAGATTAAGAGTAGATCCATTCAAATATGATTGTAAACCCAGTAAGAAGAAAATGTGAATGCAGGCACTCCTCAATACCAAGCTGGTACTAGAACTTCCAGATCAAACACACAGTATTGAGACTGTAAACTTATTTACGGCAGCTGCCACGGTACGGTATGAACCTTCGAAATGCGATGCAAAGTCCTACCCCGGTAAGTCCCCGCTCCAGTCTGAAATGTTGAAAAATGTCTCTGTGGTAATAACATACCTCAAGGTGCTCCAGTGACTCCAAAAGCTGTAACTTCTTAACCTCCTCCTCATTTCTTGTCTTGATTCGGAGAACCTGGTGCCTGCAATAAATCAGTAAGTCTTCAGAAACAGTCTCAAAAAGGAGTGTGGTTGAACTAACTTGTTATTGAGATCAAGAATTGTGGGTAGTTATTTGCTGATAAGGACTTCTTTAAAGCAGTTGACTTGGTGTCACCCAAGGGTTCAACCAACAACCTGCAGGGCCAGCCTACTTCACCTGCACTGGAGTAGTAACTAGGTAAATGGCAATTTTTAAGATTTCATCATAAACAAGACATCAAGTTGATGAGTTTTTCATTGCTTACAAGGATCAATCTTGCATCTATTAGTGATTTTTGTCAACAACTTGCAGTTCTGGTTGAGTTTGCAAATGATCAAATGTTTGGGGAGGAACAACAAAGGAAACCAAACACTAAATATGGGATTCATTTCACCTTTTTTTCAGTTTAGTCAAAGGCAGTTGACAAACTTTCCCAAACTTTGTCAGAAGCCGATACCATCAGATAGTGGCTTGCAGGTGGAATGAATCATCATCTGGAAGTACCTCATTCCACTGGTTGTAGAGGTGACCTCAGCAATTAACTTAGACTACACATTGTATGGCATAGAGTGATCACAACCTACAGTGGTCTCTAAGTGGTTTTTAGATCACTAAACATATATCCCGTCCAAATGCACAATGTGCCAGGCTGCTTGGTGAAATAGGTACAAGCAAACAGTACCACCAGGACAGGCTGATGAGCTCAGGCTTGTTCAGGCTGATCTAACTGCAGCCTAAAACTGCTTGAAGGGGAGTTACAAAAAAACTACAAACTCTTCTTGGTAGGGGTAGATGATGATAACAAGGGGAAACAGTTCCATGCCCTCCCCTGAGCAGGAAGGTGGACCAAAGACTTCTGGAGGTTCTTTTCACCCAATGTTTTTATGATACGACAAAAGGATCTATGACCAAGGGAATGCAACAGTTGCGGGACAGTAAATCCTATTCAGGAGAACCAGGGGGGATTCTGAAGGAAACCTGGGAGCCACAATGAATAATCAGTTGGAAGCGCAGCCCGGGATCAATGCCGTAGCCCAAAGCACCGATGTGGTCCTTAGGCATATAGCCTGGGGATTACTGCAAGTGAGTGTTAACGCTGCATTTGCAAATGGCTTTTGGGGGTTAAAGCATGTGTTTGTTTTCATTCTCTTCCCTACGCATCTGTGTTTGGTCACTGTTGGAGACAGAATAAAAGTCCATGGAGTCCCATACCCTGATCTGGCCCAGCTGTTCTGCTGGTATCCACTGCAAGCAGTACTGAAAAATGGAGATGACTCAGAGCAAATCGACATCAGTAACTGCAGAATTGGGAAATGCATCTTAAGGAAGGGTAAACAAGGGACTTACCATATGAGCTCAGCTATGTGTCTGCTTATTTACTAGTGTGGCCTCAGCTGCTGAGAAGAGACACTCAAGACCAGGTTCCTCTGGCCAGCTGAGGTATACGATTCTTTTGATGGACCGAATTAAATCAACACTGAAGGCACTTTACCACATTAATAACTTATTATTGGATTCTCCACCACCATAAGCTTTATTTCAGGACTGGATTCTTCTGTGAAGAGATGAGGGTCATTAACCACAGCTACTGAAAGTGACTGAGGAACGGATTCATGAAAATCCAGCCTATGTTGTGCCAGAGCCCAGATTAAATGATCAAAATAGCTTCTCCTGGCTTTACAAATTCTAGAGTTTTAGTAAATTATGCATACTATTTAATATTTTTAATCCTTACATCTTAATACACAGTTTTACTCACTGGAATCTAGTGTTCACTCACTACCTCTCAGGAAGTATCTGCTAGTTTTTTTATCATCTTCTGTTGAGGTTCTTACACGGTCAGTAAGACTGTGGGGAAATACACCAGAAGGAGATAATTTTGCAATGCAACATACAGGTAACGGTTGGAAATAAGGATTCAAATTGCCTAGAAAGGCTCTGAAGAGGATTAAACATTTGAAGAGAAATGAGAATCTTCAAAAACAAAGGGAAACTAGTGACCTCTCCAATCTGAGGCCAGGTTCTGGTCTTGCGGCTCTGCTTTCCTGGACCATATCCACCAAGCTGAACCCTCCAGCTTTGCAGCAAAGTTCAGCTCCAGAGCAAGGCTCAAGACTGCTCCGTGGGTACAGTCAAAGCCAAAACAAAACCTTCGGTGGCCATAAATGTAGGAACTGGACTCTGCAGCTAGACCCTTCTCCTTAGAAAACCCAAATGAAAGCAGAGTGGGGTTCCTGCAAACACTGGAGTACCAAAGCAATAAGGCAGTCATAAAAGCGAAAAATGTGCCCCAAGCAGATTTTGTAAAATTAAGATCATGAAAAGCAACAACTGGAAAATAAGGTCTTAAGTGAAAGATCTTCCACAAAAGCATAACTCACCCAACAAAAGTTTCCAGGCACAAGGAAACCCCAAAGAGGGCACTGAAGATCAAAATCAGCTTCATGCTTGATGTGAAGTTCAAATCAGCCTAGCAAAGGTGAATTTATACAGGTTTTGTTAAGAAACCCTTTTTCAGATAAAACATCATCTGTATTCCATGTGACTACATTCTCACATTTATCAGAGCTTTCAAGGCAACCAACAGACAGGAGACTGATTTCACCTCCAAAAAAATATTTTCCACTGACACATCCAAACCTGTAAGGGAGGAGTGGTTTTCAAAGCTTTGCCCACAAAGCTCCAGGGTGTCCTTTTACACATTTTTCTAAGTAGAAGAAAATAGAGTCAAACTGAATGTCATCCCAGCTCTCACCGGGCGTGAGGAGCTCTAGCAGTTGACTCTTGGTCATGGGTTTTTCTCCTACTGTAGATTTCTAATAGCCCATTCCTTGTTACAAACAGGCAGCCAGCAGAAAGACCTCACTCCAGCAAAAAAAATACTCTATTTCAGTGATTATTTTGATGAAATAATCACTCTGGTGAGAGCATGCAGGCTCTAGGTCCTGCCTACTATGTGACGAGTTCTCTCTGATAGATTAGGCCAAAGACATGCTATAAATTCACTCTTATATACAAGTTACACACTTCTAGACACAAGCCAGATAGTTTAAATACATATTTTTGTTGAAATTACTAGAATCCTCCCAATCTTCAGCTGGGATAAGATCCAGCCAGCCAGTGCTTCAAGCAAATTAAGGTTGCAGCAAGATTCACATGAAAGCAAGTTGTGTAGCAGGAGCAGAAAAAAGCCTTGGGTGAAGAGAAACTTAGAGGAGCTCAACTCTGTAGCTAGACCTTTCTCCTTGGACAGCCTTGCTAGAAATCTTCTTCTAATGAAGTATCCTTTTCAGGAAGGGGGGTTGGACTAGATGACCTTTGAAGGTCCCTTCCAACCCTAACCATTCTATGATTCTATGAAGAGGTGACGCAGGTTTGAAGAAGTGCTGGAGCAGCCACCACCATCTCAGCTTTACAATGCTCACAGGGCTGTTCCCTGACGCAGTAGCTCTCCAAGTTCCTTTGCTCTTGTGCTGGACTCTGTCTACATCCCACTTCATGGGGAATAGCCTTCACCTTGTTTGCCTTCTGTAAAGGTGCCCAGATATTTGAGTTGTCGTTATTTATATTGAAGGAGTAATGGCAACAGGCGCTCTCCTGGCTGAGCTTGGGGAACCATCTAAGTTGCCTTTGGTCATGGGAACACCCAGCTGTGGCTGTTCCAGAATGACAGGCAGAGCCAGAGGGCTGTTGGACACACTTTTTGATCGTCCCATGAAAAATGTTACTGAGGAAGAGCCAGGTGCTGACACTGCTGAAGTACCTGGAGATGGGGTTCCTGGGAGCAAACATGGGACAGAAGGCAAACAGACTGTCTAATCAACCTCAGAGGACCAAGGATTGTGTCTGATAACCTCCAGGGGATCTCAGCCATGCCACTGTCAACATTTGTCAGCATGTCCCTGAGGAGCCTCCCCCAAAATCCAGTCCCATCCTACCCCTCTGCAGCAGTGCCAGTGGCTTCTTGTCATGGGTTCACAGCAGTCTCTAAGCAAGTCTTTTGTAAGGCCAGGCAGCATGTTTTTGGGAACAAAGGGAGCCTCAGGCAGGGATTCTGCCTGTTTTGACAGATAGGAATTAGTCATCCTGCAACTGTTGTGTCTTGGGGGCACACTGTGGAGAACATATGCTCTGCAGGGAGGTAAGGTATGTTCCTGCAAGTCCCTGGGTCTTTGAGGTTTAACCTAACCCAGTCCTTGGGAAACAAGCAGATCTCCACTGCCCTCAACATCAATCAAATTATGCTAAGATACAGGAGCATGAGAATTTCCTGCTTTCAGCACTACAGGAATTCGGGTGGATTTCAAATCCCACCTGTAGCTTCTGGCCTTCAACATTTCACAAAGACCCAACAGATTGTCCACTCCACCTGCTGTGGATTCACTCTTTGAAAACAGGAAGGCGGGACTTAATTTAGGGCATAATTATAACTTGTTTCATTAGTCATGCTACATCCCGCATGAATTTAAAGGCTGCCAAGAGATCCCGCCAAACATGGTGTCAGGGTCTAAAGTACACCAACAAGCTCTGAGTGCCCTGACCAGCCTCATCTGGGGCGCCCACTCATTGCATACAAGGAGCTGCATTTCAGCCCAAACCTTTGTACACACTCCCCACAGAAGCCTGCAGCACTGTGACATCCTGCTGTAGCCATAAGGTCCCACAGGGTTTGGAGATAAGCCTTGAACCACAGGGTAGGTCCTGTGGGCAAAGCCCTGCACAGGTTGAAAGCCTCTGTAGAGCTCAGGTCAAGGCCCAAAACACCTGAGCAATTAGGGAGAAGCAAGAGCAGGGGTGCACTGTCACAGCAAGCCAGAAGCCAAAAGGTGACAGTGAGGCAGGCAAGGGTAGAGAGCTCACCGCAACCAGCACAGCCCCATGGGACACAAACAAGAGAAGCGGAGCAGGTCTGGTGGTACTGACCAGAGACAGCCACAGTCCAGATCCTCAGGTAAGTCCACAGCCACACAGCAAGTCCACAGCCAGGATGTCAAGAGCTACAAGCCCAAGTCCACCGTGCACCTACTGCAGTTTAAACAAGGACCAAACCAAATGCCTTCAGCTTAAATGCAGCTCCTGCAAAAAGGGGTGGAAGATGGGTGGGTGGAAGATGGGTGGGTGGGAGCCCTACCTGAGCCTCGTCAGGGCAATTAGTGCTCTCAGAGCCCTGGCACACTAATCAGGGCGGGGTGAGACATACTCCCTGCATAGTCCCAAGAGGCTGTGGTATCATGCAGTGAATCGCAAACACCCTGGTGACACGTTAAGAAGTGCCAGGTTGGATGGGGCTTTGAGTGACTTGCTCTAGTAGAGGTAGCCCCTGCCCATGGCAGGTGGGTTGGAACGAGGTGATTTTTAAGGTCCCCTCCAACTCTAACCATTCTATGGCTCTAAGATTCTATTAAAGGTTAAATGAATCTCATCTAACCAAACTTTGTCTCATTGCTTAAAATTCCCATACTGATATATAGTCAGTTTGCCTGTGCTGTCTTTGACAGAGAGCCAGAATGGATACACACCCCCACCCCACCAACTATAAAGGCCTCAAAAGTCATCAAATTCAGGTGGAGCCAGTCCTTTTCTGTAAAGTTGGGACCCTATGTTGTTGACTCCTATCTAAAAAAGGTTCTTGTAACGAAGATACAGCATAGTAATCTCTCCTGTCGCATGGGAAGTGTAAGTGAGCCCACAGATTGTGGTCGTCCTTGTCTCCCATCCTCGCAAAATAAGTGCTGGGCAACTCAGTAGGACAGGGGAGGAGAGGGAAGGGGAGATGACTCGTGCTGGACTGAGCTTTCCTTGCGCTGCGGCTGCCCCGCTTGTCCCCTCTGCCCTCTCCGCTCATGCTCGGCATCACCTGCTGCTCTCTCATGGCGTCCCAGGCGTTTTCTAAACGGCTTTTTCAAGCCCTAGGTATAAGCTTACAAAACTCATCTTTACCTCTTGAATTGCTCTCTTTTTTTTTTTTTTTTTTTTTGTCACAACATAATCTTTTCTCTTGGGCCTTCTAGAGGATCTGTTTCTGAAAAATGACATCCTACAGATGTTCTCAGTTAGAACAATGCATAAAGGTTACTTCCTTAATATCCCGGGGGAAAAGACAGATTGCTCTTTCTGACAGCGTGTGTGAGCTTGGGAGAGAGGCTCTGGGATGGGGGCTGACTGGTCCTGGCACAGCCACAGCACAGGAAGCAGTGCCAGCCCCTGCCCCAGGAAAATGCAGCCAGGAGCAGAGCCCTCTTACCTTCGCCATTGCTGCTGAGACTCTCAACAAGGCCATCTTCCTCAGAAATCCCATACGCGTTTCACCTTGGGATAGAAATGTTTCCTTTCTCATCACCTGGAGTTAGTCCTGCGACAGAGACATGACGAAGGGCTCCGTTGGCAACTCATCTCCTGGATGATCCAAGTTAATTGGCTGTAACGCAATTAATTTTGTATTACTGGTGAGAGAACTATTATTGCCGTATGTAATGGATGATTTCCAGGTTCCTAACCCACAAGACACCTTGGGAAAGGAATGAGTAGGGATTTCAGTATGTGGCTCACCATTTGTAGATGTGACTGGTATATTTTAGGAGCAGAACTCTCATTTTGATCTCTCTGGAAAAATCTGCAGCTGTATGCCAGTGTAATAACACTGACTGCAATGCAGCTACTTATTCCCAACTCAAATTCCCTTAAATTGGAAATTGGAAATAAAGACCTTCAAGTTTCCAGGGTTGTCCCCAGTTTTCACACATGTGACTCACATAAGTTTATAACACACAACACACTCCCTCAGATCACGTTGCAGCTTTGCCTTTTAGGACACTGAGCACACTGATGAATTCTAACTGCTAATAACAAGAAGGGGATGGGAAGGGTACTGGGAGAGATACAATCACGTACCTATACCGGGAGAGTAAAGACTGGTTCTAACACTGACGTCATCCCATCAGATAGTTATAAATAATAACAGCTTCCGAGATTGTGAAAGGCTTTTAGGCAGGCATGTTTTGTATAAGATCCACATGAATCTTCTGCCAAGAGCCAGCAGATGTCAGCAGAAAACACAGAATTAAATAATAGCTTACTAGAGCACAGCAGACAACACAGATAATCAAAATGTCAGCAGAGGAGGAGAGCAGGATTTTCCCTCTGATCACTTTAAAGCCTTCCTCAACCTCTTCATATTCCCTGTCCTCTAGTGTATGGCTAGCGCCAGAGAGCAAGGGGTCATTCTGCCAGCAATGCCACCAAAGAGAGGAAAGAGTATCCCACGGAGCCTTGGTGTTGAACAGGGCACATGGGGCCATCTTCTCTGCGAGGGGCGAGTGTTTCTGCCTTCGGAGCAGCCCCTCGGCCGCCCATTCATCTCCAGTCACTCCAGGAGAGTAGGAAAAAAAATAAGAAATAGCCTGCATGTCCTGGACAAACCAAAGAACTGCTTTAACTGTCTGTTAGACACTACCATGTGTAATCAAGTAATTTAGCTGTCGAGAGAGCTGAGCAAAAGCACAGCAACGTGTGTCTGTGCAGCACAGCAGCGGCGCCCAGGACAGCGAGTTGGCCCGGCACCCCCTCCGCCATTTCCACACCTTCCAAGGCTGGGCCAACATGGCCGCCCTGGCGCTCGCCCCTTCCCGCCAAAACACGGCTCCCGCCCACGGGCTGTGGC